>JACXGI010000657.1:54206-110902 GCA_016801175.1 Esox masquinongy
TCACAATCCTCTCCAGGGTGCGGTTATCCCTATTGCTTGTACACTTTTTTCTACCACATCTTTTCCTTCCCTTCGCCTCTCTATTAATGTGCTTGGACACAGAGCTCTGTGAACAGCCAGCCTCTTTAGCAATGACCTTTTGTGTCTTGCCCTCCTTGTGCAAGGTGTTAATGGTCGTCTTTTGGACAGCTGTCAAGTCTGCAGTCTTCCCCATGATTGTGTAGCCTACAGAACTAGACTGAGAGACCATTTAAAGGCCTTTGTAGGTGTTTTGAGTTAATTAGCTGATTAGAGTGTGGCACCAGGTGTCTTCAATATTGAACCTTTTCACAATATTCTAATTTTCTGAGATACTGAATTTGGGGTTTTCATTAGTTGTTAGTTATACTCATCAAAATTAAAAGGAATAAACACTTGAAATATATCAGTCTGTTTGGAATGAATGTATACATTATACAGGTTTCACTTTTTGAATGGAATTACTGAAATAAATCAACTTTTTGATGATATTCTAATTATATGACCAGCACCTGTACATGTTCCCAGGTGTTACCGCCAACGTCACGCTGCTTGCTTAGCGAGTGCCGCTTCATGACGTTTCGAACATTACCACACATCCACAATCTTCTTTTCAAAGGAAACGATTAGAAGTATGTGAGCACACTAGATCTTACCATATACAGGTCCAGCAAGCAGTCTCATTGTGTTAGTGAGCCTGATTGGTCTCTGTTAATGCACAGTTTCGAGGCTACAGGTCCATATCCTCATCCTATGGACTGGGACCATTTTCACAGTTGCTTACAAATACCTTTGGGTCTGGTTAGATAAAAATCTGAAAAGACATGTTGGTGAGCTGGTGATTAAAATTGGTTTATTTCATAGGAATAAATCATGTCTGTTACATCTGCATAGAAAATATAATTTGCGAGCAAATCTTATTTCTAATGCTACTAGATTATGGTGATATACTATTTATGCATGCCTCAGCTTCTGTACTCAAATCTCTGGATGCAGTCTATAATTTGGCCTTGTGTTTTATCACTGGTGCAAATCTTCTCTCTCATTACTCTGGGTTATATGCTTCAGTTCACTGGGAGTCACTGACATCTAGAAGGGCCAGATACTGGTTGTTGTTCTTATATAAGGCTGTCATGCACAATTGTCAAGACTATCTAGCAGATAGTCTGGAAAATAGCAGTTTCCAAAAACGCTGTCAAGACTGGATAGTGCTGGAGATGCCACAGGCCTATTCAAAACTTGGTAAAACTGCTTTTGAATATTTTGCCTCACTCTCATGGAATGCCATTCAGAGTGATCTTAAGTTAAATGTTTTAGTGCCTATAAGATATTTTGAAATATCTTATCAATGATTGTTTTGTTGTCAATTGATTGTTTTTCTTTATGTATGTTTTATTTCAATTGTGTGTGTGTTTGTATGGTTGTAATACAGGGCTAAGCTATAAAAGAGATCTTGGTATCAGTTGATTTCTCTGTAGAAAATAAAGGTAAATCAAATAAAATAAACTTTGCTCACCCTGCTTCATTTAAAGCCTTGCAAATAGATCTATCTTCTGTCAAGGAACATATTTGCCATTGGGATCCTTGATGGATTTTTTGCCATGGTTCAGAAACCCATGGTGAACCATTTCATCACACGCTACCCAAAGTAATGGACACGACTGCAAGGCAGGATCTAATATGAGCAGTGGCGACAGCATACATATTCTCAGACCAGAATTTGTAGCCTACTATATAAAAAAAATCAGCCAAGCTTTCATAACGTGAAATACTAGATCATATATTTTGTTTTCCTTGAGTTTCCAATTGGACGCATGGTGTATTATATGTAAATTTGAGAAGTGTACAGTGAATGAGAATCAATTGCAAACCTTTATTGGCATGAATGAATTTAACACGAAGTATAATATAATTATATTCCAAGATCTGAAATGGATAACTTGATGTTTTTATTGTGTATAGCTTTTCAATAGCTTTTTAATAATATTTGTCATGTCATCATGTGTAACCTGAATCCCGCTGCTTTTTATTACTGTGTTCAGCATTCATTGTAATCTCTAACCCATTCCCATTTATTTTTGAGTAATGTTATATATAGCTCCGGAAAAAATTAAGAGACCACTGCACCTTTTCCTTTCCTTTCCAAAAAAGTTGAAAAGGAAAATTTTGAGTGAGGAACAGAAGGGTTAAAATTAAGAGACCACTGCAAATTGAACGCTTCTCTTCCTCACTCAAAACCTTCCTTTTCAACTTTTTTGGAAAGGAAACAAAAAGGTGCAGTGGTCTCTTAATTTTGACCCTTCTGTTCCTCACTCAAAACCTTCCTTTTCGACTTTTTTGGAAAGGAAAGAAAAAGGTGCAGTGGTCTCTTAATTTTTTCCGGAGCTGTAGGTTCTACAACAACATATCAAAAATCAAAATGATCTGTGAAAAATAATTAAAAAAAATTGCATATGCTGGCTGTGCATTAGGCATGCCTTAGACATGTACAGTGTGCGTTACTGATTTTGTGGCAATTATCTTAGTAACTGCGTGACGTTGCCAGAGAAATTGAACATGATAGGTGGATATGCTTTGCGGGATTGTACTTGATGACGATGGAGAGAACGAGAGACGAAATAGCAAGACAGCATTTTTCCTTGTTGTTAGCAAGGTTAGTGTTTCATGTGAGGTTAAGCAGTTTCAGTTGTTAGTTGGCGATCCATTAAGACGGCTGGTTCCAGAGACAAGAGTGCGGGTAAGTACAGTATCACTTAGATTGAGTTGTGACGCAGTTAGCTAACATGCTACCGGGAGCTAAATAGCAAGTTTGTTTGCTAAACATTGCTAGTTAAGACTTTGGATTATTTCCAAATGAGTGTTTGAGTCGGATATTGTCAGCAGTTTGAGTTACAAGTTGGTAATACCGTTGAACCTTAATGGACAGTTTCAGAGTCAGAAGTGTACAGAGCTCACACACACCCAAAAACATCAGTGAGCCACCATCATGCTTCACAGTGGAGAGGCTATTCTGTTTCACTATAGGCCTTGTTGACCCATCTCCAAACGTTGCGCTAATGGTTGTGACCATAAAGCTCTATTTTGGTCTCGTCCCTCCAAATTACAGTGTGCCAAAAGCTGTGAGACGTTTCAAGGTGTTGTCGGGCATATTGTAACCAGGCTTTTTTGTGGCATTGGCGCAGTAAAGGCTTCTTTCTGGCAGCTCGACCATGCAGCTCATTTTTGTTCAAGTATCGTCGTATTGTGCTCCTTCAAACACCGTCTTTTTCCAGAGCAGCCTGTATTTCTCCTGAGGTTACCTGTGGGTATTTCAATATATTCGAGTTATTGGCATTAACAGAGGCTCGGAACAAAAAATCCTGGCACGCAGTCAGGGTTGCCAGATTTCATTGACAGTATACCGCAAACACCTGCAGACAAAAAAAAAAACACCCAAATGTTGTTTTTACTATACAACCGTATCTTTGAATCGACCCGCCTATGCAAGAAGGGTCTATCTGCAGCCCGCGGCAAGAAAGATCCACCCAGGATAGAGATGTGCAGTAACATAGGCATGAATAATGCAATTAATAAAAAATCAAAAATTGGATACTAAAAAATAGATGACCATTGTGTTATAGACCTCCATGCAAAGGTGAAGCAAATAGTTCAAGTACTATTCACTAGTATTATATTAGAAAAAAACATGGTTATAAACTAATAAGCAAAGGATATGCAATCTGTGCTGTTGAGAAACAGTCTAAGTTGGCAATGTAAATTTGACATGTATATTAACAAAATTCGTTGTGACTCGGTTATTTTGGCTGCTACTGCCACCCATAGTACAAGGAAGTAGTCCAGTAGGGCTCCACATTAACTTTTTGAGGCACTTGTCCTTTGGACCTTTCACTTGTCCATGCACAAAAGTCACTTGTCTGGGTAAAAATTAGTCATTTTACAATAATTTACTTTTTTTTTTGTTTGCGAATGCAGACTTCAGACAAACAAACAGTTGAAAGCATCTAAACAGTGTCAACATAGCAGTGATTCAATTTATTAATAAATAAAGGACACTGCTGTTGAAACAGTAAACGTAAAAAAACAGGATCTCCAGACTATACTACGAAGTATTACTTGGCACTGCAGTGTGCAGTCTGTCATAGTGGTGACTCCAGGTCTAAAAAATAACAGTGTCTGCCCTTGATGCATGCTTCATGTCTGAAGGCACTTGTCTGTTTGACCAAGGAAGATGAGCTGGAATATTATAGGAATAATATAGGTAACTATTGAGGTGTTTTTAAAATCATATTTGTTACATAAACGTTTTACAACATTTAAAATGTGTACTTCACAGTTCACTTTATCTGATGATATTTAACTATAGTTAACCGATTAAAATGTTTACTGTTAAATACGTTTTGAATGCAAAAATGCTGCTAACGCTAGCTAGCTAGCTACACGGCTGCTAAGGCTTGCTATCTAGCTACACAGCTGCTAATGCTAGCCAGCTAATGTCACTTGTCAGCCAAGTTGGGTTGCCCCCGACAGACGCCGCAGAACATTACTCCTTCCTCATAACACACCAAGTCAATTTCATCTCTCCAGCTGTTCACAAATGTTATTTTTCTTTTTGACTCGTACGGTGCCGTCTTAACGTCTGTTGTTCTTTTTGGTGCTTTCCCTTGAACTTGGCCGGGCTACAGAGCCTGAAGAAACAGCTCTCTCTGCCACTGTTCTTATGAGGCAGGTGAAAGTTGGACCGACTCCTGATTGGTCAATCAAAGCATTCTGAGTTGGACGCATCGTGGGGAAAAAGACATTTGTTTCGGTATGTTTTTTTCGGTATAATAGCCGAGTAATGAGTGGCACATTATGAAAAGACACATGGCATTTTTTGTTTATGACTTTTAACTTGTCCGGTGGGGCAAGTAAATTTCTCGTCCACTTGCCCCACAAAAAAATCCACTTGTCCCAGACAAGCGGACAAGCCTTAATGTCGAGCCTTGAGCGCTGAGGAACGAATTGGAAGGGAGGGAGCGGGTTTTACATTGATGGAGATTCCCTGGGCGGAGCTTCTTTGCCGTGAGCCGCAGATGAACGAATTGGTAGAGGTGAAGGAGGGTGTTCTATATGGGCGGAGCTTCCCTTGGCAGAGCTTCTCTGCCGCCCGCAGATAGACCTTATTGGAGTAAGGCAATTTTTGCCTGCACACTGTCATTAAAAATAGCCAGATTATTCGGGAAACCGCCACATCTGGCAACAATGCGCACAATTTTAGGCCTAATATTTAAATGAAAAAAAAAGGGATTCTATGTTTCCGCCCGGTTTCGAACCGGGGACCTTTCGCGTGTGAGGCGAACGTGATAACCACTACACTACGGAAACTGACAGTTAGTTGGTGTAGAAGGTTTGATGAAAGAGAAATGAATGTCAACATAAGATGTATTTACAATTATTCCTGTGTATCTGAAGACTCGTGTTTCGGTCTTTGGTTGTGACATTAGAACCGAAGAGGACAGACCCACCCCCCGGCGGACAATTTTTTTGCTTGCTTCTATGCGAGCAGTAAGTAGAATGCCCCTTTAATTTCAGTTGCTGTTTCGAAGTGATCACGGTTTCCGTAGTGTAGTGGTTATCACGTTCGCCTAACACGCGAAAGGTCCCCGGTTCGAGACCGGGCGGAAACAGTTTTTTTTTCTCCCACAAAATTACTAAGGTCTCTGGTAATTGCAGAATTTAAAAATACATTAACTGAGTTACTGTAACAGGTCTGCATACTATTAAGTTTGTCTTGGCATCCTTGCAAGCATGCGTTGGGGAGAATGCATTAATTCAGTTTAAACAAAGCCCTTTTGAAGATAAGCGAGGTGTTTGGTGACGTGATAATTTGCGACATTTCAAAATAAATGGCTAATTTGATCTGTTTCTGTGTACAGTTATTTTAATTACAGAGGTTGGTTGATAGTGTATAGAGCCTGCACGTTAGAATGATAGTGGAAATACAACTCCCATAACCCTGTACTCCTTGAAAGACGCCCTAACGCATGCGCAGTTCAAGTCGTTATTTTGTCCTCAAGCCTCAAATGAAGAACAGTCTGAGTGTTCTTTGATATGAATTAAATATTAATATAGGGGAACATCATTTGCCTGTTTAATGTCACTCTTATACATGGAGTTACATAATACATAGCTTGCATATTTGCCAGGCTGTAGTGCTGCTGTCGGGTTATTCGAGGCCGAAAACATTGCGGAGTGACAGCTCGGTAGCTTGAGCTGTTTATCTATTTTGCTAGCTAGCCTGCTAACTCGAGGGGTTCGAGAGGAAGGAAAAATAAGTAAGGAATTTGGACATCCCCGTCCTTCAGGCAGAGAGGGCTGCGGCTGCCCTTTTTCTGTCAAAGCTGCCGAAGGAATGGCGCACCTACGCGACATGCAGAACCAGGTAGGTAGACTAATCTGTAGGTACTGCCACTTCGTTTAGCCAAGGCAAACCCCGATGATTGCAAGGAATTCGATGAAAAGATGGGCGGGTTTTTAGGTGGGTGGGAGAGCCCTACTAAATCAGGCATTACACTCAGACTGAAGATTTCAGCGAGAGCTGAGATGTACACAACTCCGAAATCTATTCTACCTCTAATGTTTAATATTATGTTCCTTGTCAACAACACACACCCTCTTAATCCCAATCGTGTCAAGTAAACCTTTGTGCAAAAGACATGTAATTTTTTCAGAACGGTATTTCACCTTTTACAAAAGAGTTTATCCAAAAACGGAATGGCCAAATATCTTGACGGATTCAACTTGCCTGTTAAAATCAAGATGACCGTTGTTATTCTCATTGTCATTCACCTAAATATGTTAATCTTATCTAAGCTTACTGATCATACAATATCATGATGGCAATGGCTTTGATAGTCGCAAATACTGTAGCTGTCATTTTTGAGTCATTGGTGTTTTTGTTGAATTGTGTGTTGTTTATTATAATACAGAAGAGCATTGTTCAACAAAATTGTGTGTGTATATCCAGTTAGGTTGTAGTTGACGTGGTGTAAGTAATGGCAAGAGCCGCCCATGTTGTGACTACCTAACTATAAGCTATTGGGTATGTTTATGGTACTTCAGCAAAATCTTATGATAATTTTTTGCCAAAAAGTAAACTATGGGACTACTCTCAGTAAGGATGCGCCGATTTATCAGCCAGCAATTGTATTGGTTAATTAAACAATATTATAATTGATATCAGTGTTTTTATTATAATAATTTGTATTTTTCTAAAGTCGAGTGTTGTATTGTTTTATTGTTATTGTTTATTCTTCGTTGCAGTTTTGTTAATGAAGTGTAATAACTTATTTACTATATTTTTATCCAGGTATTGTTTAATGTCAAATTTCAGAAGGAGATCATTTTGTTATCTTAGGAGCATGCTCACTAATTTGTTGGCCTCACAGTATCAATCCTGGGTCAGTGAGCAGGGGTTTGGGCTGTCTGAGTATAGATACCTACCGATACGCGTGGAAGCGCATCGATAGGTATCGCTGTCTGAGTAAAAAAGTATCAGTAGCAGCATATGTTGAGTGTGTGATAATCTTCTAGTTGACAGCTTTGTTTAACAGCTAAGAAAGCCTGAACCTGCTAACTCTTTCCATGTTGTCACTGCTTTCCTGTGGAACAGAATTCCAGGCTCGATCCTGAGGAGTACTTCACCAAGCAGGAACGCATTGGGAAAGGCTCTTTTGGAGAGGTGTATAAGGGCATCAACAACCGTACTAAAGAGGTGGTGGCCATCAAGATCATTGACCTGGAGGAGGCAGAGGACGAGATTGAAGACATACAGCAGGAGATCACTGTGCTTAGTCAGTGTGACAGTCCCTTTGTCACCAAGTACTATGGCTCCTACCTGAAGGTAAAATTGAACACACACAGACAGGCTTAAACATAGGCGTCACTCATACACCAATGCACACCCTCTGTCTGTGCTGTGGTCAAATGTCACAGCAAGCCTTAGCATTGAAAATAGCTCTGTGTCTTGTTCCTCCAGGGCACCAAGCTGTGGATCATCATGGAGTATTTGGGAGGGGGCTCAGCTCTTGACCTGGTAAGCCTATGGCATTACATTGAATTTCAAAAATATATTTTTTGGAAGTTTGGATTTTACAACAAAAAAAAATTATACTGTAAGTAAAAAAAAATATTAACATTGTAAACATACAGAATCATATTATAAAAGAAACAATAACAGTGATTGAAAAAGAGGATTAGAAACAACATTCCTTTCCAGGAATTTTAGTTTCTGATCTACAATTACATTTTCCTAAACTTTTAGTTTAGGTACAGATTGTTCCACAACACTTGTTGGACCTAACAATGTGTTTTAGTTTTGTTTACATACATTATGTATTCTTTTTATAATCAATTGTGATGCCATAAAACGCCTTCACTCAGTTTAATTTTATTGATTTGAAGAAACCTTTCTCATGAAGCAGCTATTGACATAGTATGTCAGTTTCTGAATATATGTTGACGTCCAGTTGACTAATTTAAGCTGGCGCTCTAAGTCAGAGCATACAGACCGTGCCTGTGGGTCCAGCAGACGGCCGACAGGGCTGTCTTGTCTCTTAGCGGTTTAGTGACCCCTTGTGGTAGACATGGAAAAAAAGCTGGCATGAAATCAAAAAAGACACGAGTTGGAGGATTCACAAAGCACACCTAATAAGCAATGAACAAAATAGGATCTCACAAAAATCCAAAAGACTAAGCAACCCCCCCCCCCCTTCTCTCCAATTTTCCAATTCCTTCTCTTTTCCATCCCACCGTTTTTCTCTTTTCAGCTACGTCCTGGGCCTCTAGAGGAGACGTATATCGCCACCATACTGAGGGAAATACTGAAGGGACTGGAATACCTGCACTCTGAGAGGAAGATACACAGAGATATTAAAGGTCTCAAGCCTTTTGGTCACCTGTCTATGCAGATCCACAAAGATAAAAGTTCACCAGCCTTTTGGTCATCTATTTATGTCTATACAGAAGGACAGTGCCCCAAATAGACTCCCCCACTTAACATGATACAGCGAATGCAAACTGTAGAGGTTTCCGTAGTGTAGTGGTTATCACGTTCGCCTAACACGCGAAAGGTCCCCGGTTCGAGACCGGGCGGAAACACTTTTTCATTAAGTTAAGGTTTAGCATAATTGTAGCATTATCTTATGTAATGCAGGCTAAATTAAATAACTTGACATATTGGCACGTTTGCCTCATACATGAATGACAAAGGTCCCATGTCACACTGTTTTTCTGATTCTTAGGGCCAATGACTCAACATACATACAGACAGTTTACATACATGGAACAGTTTCCGACTTCATCAAATAAAGGGTGCCAATGAAATAATACATGGCTAATCAATATTCTCATGAACCCGTTGAAGCACAAAGTCTTCGTTAGGTTGTGAGAGTTGGGAACTCCACTGCCTGGCTAGATGTTATAAATATTCATGTTTATCTCCATTCCACAACAAGGCAACAGGAAACATGTCGTGGTGGGCAACCAGACCGATCAGAGACATCCATATAGACAGTATTACACCCTGCATCAGCTCTGTCCGGCAAAAACAAGTCCCAGCTGTCTTCAGAACCAGTCTGATAAACAACAACACTTGACTAAGTGTTCGGTTATACAAAAACACAGTAGCTGAGCATGGCTTTATTACTGAAACATGACTGGAATGTTTTCCAAGTTATGTGCATTAGACCAGAACCAACCAGAACCGTCAGGCCAGAAGTTAGATATAAAGTAATACAAATGTATAGATATGGAAAAGGGTATAACATAGTATCCAAGTGTTAAGATATCCCAGTAAGCACAGTTGAATCAATAATCAGAAAGTGGAAGCTGCATTACACCACCCAGGCACTGCCAAGAAAAGTCTGTCCCTTAAAACTCTGTGCTCAGACAATAATGATACGTGCAAGAGAAGACATAAATGCCAATAATCAGTTTGAAGGCGTTACAGAGTTCAGTGGCTGGAAGTGGAGTTATGATGCACCAGTCAACCATATCAAGGGCTCTACATTGAAGTGGCATATATATACACACACACACACACACACACAGAAAGACAAACATTTAGATTTATTAAGAACAAGGTGATTGACAAAGTCATTTAAAAGAATTCATAAAACACATTTGGTGGCATTATTTGCCGCCACAATGATAATGTTGATTTATCAACTGTTTTGTTAATTGGATAGCTGTTATATCCTAGCTACCTTTTATCAAGGTTTGTTTTTTAGCTACTGGGCAGTGTACCTGTAACCGTTCAGGTGTCGGCATGGCAGTCGTTTGGTACGACTTTGAGTCCAGTTCCAGGCCAATTTGCTATTGTGTCTAATTTTAATCTTGTAGTCTTTGTTACATAGCTGTTTTATTGCTACAGATCTCAAACAGTATAAAATGTTACGATCCTCATGGGCTGAGCATTAAGACCCTTAATTATTAATATCAACAAAGCGATATGATTAGGAAAATAGGTTAACATACAACATGCAGTCTGCATTTTGAATCATGTTGATATTACATGAGGTTCCATTTGGATTAAAGTGTCTTTTAACTAGAATATATCATGAATAACCCCCTCCCTTGCCCACATTCTCTGTGGCAGCTGCCAATGTCCTGCTGTCAGAACAAGGCGACGTGAAGCTGGCAGACTTTGGCGTGGCAGGCCAGCTGACAGACACCCAGATCAAGAGGAACACGTTCGTGGGCACGCCGTTCTGGATGGCACCCGAGGTCATTAAACAGTCTGCTTATGACTTCAAGGTCAGTTGCCCCTTATGAATTTGCTGTTTGATTAAAGGGATAGTTTGGGATTTTAGTAATGAAACCCTTTATAGTGTTACCCTTTATAGTCTTTCAATTCTGTTCATTCACTTCCTTAATATACTAAATAAATATGTTAATTACAGGCTCTTATGTTCAGTACCCCTCCCTTTCTGAATTCTCTACGCATGCATTTAAAGACTGTGCGTCTGTGTGTATGGATATCTTTGTAAACGTGACTGTCTCACACGTGTCTGACTCCACCCCCCCAGGCGGATATCTGGTCTCTGGGCATCACAGCCATAGAGCTGGCCAAAGGGGAGCCCCCCAACTCAGATCTGCACCCCATGAGGGTCCTCTTCCTCATCCCCAAGAACACCCCTCCCACCCTGGAGGGATCCTACAGCAAGCCCTTCAAAGAGTTTGTGGAGGCCTGTCTCAATAAAGACCCACGCTTTGTGAGTCCAACCTCTCGCAATCCCTTTCCTTTTCCCAATGAAATTCTCCACTGAGTATTATTTCTAGGGTACGTTTATTCTGGGTTGTGAAAAAATCCCCCCAAAAAGGGTTCCATGGAAGTGTGCGTGCGCTCTCTTATTTTTCAGTTTCATCGTTATAATGCTAACTTGATTTAAAAATCACTCCAAGCAGTCCTATTTGGTACGAGAGTGAATGCGTGTCTTTGTATCACCCGGAGTCTGTCTCTCCGTAGCGGCCGACGGCCAAGGAGCTGGTGAAGCACAAGTTCATCACACGCTACACGAAGAAGACCGCCTACCTGTCGGAACTCATCGACCGATACCGACGCTGGAAGTCTGAAGGCCACGGGGGAGAGTCCAGCTCAGACGACTCAGATATGTGAGGCTCTTGTACACACACACACACACACACACACACAAGAAACAGGATAGTAGGGCACAGACAGTCAGCTGAGTGTTGCTTTGAAAACCCCATTGGCTGGGGACCTGTGGACGTAATCACTGTTCCTGACTGGCACTGAATGAAACCCATGTGTGACGGTCTCCTTTTCTTCCAGGGATGCTGATGGTGACGACAACCATTGCCCCGTGTGGACCTTCCCGACGGTGCGACCCAGCTCCATGAACAAACTACAGAAGGGCTACACACACACCGATACAGAGGTGAGACCATGTTGATGCACATTAAACGCGCAAACAAAATGGTCTCTGCCGGAAAACTGTCAAGTCATTTGTTGTGTTGTTCGATTCATTTCTTTTCTTCAGTCGGCGGATTCGGTTAAACGGCAACCCAAGTCACAGTGTTTGTCGGCATTGGTCACTCCCATTTTCAAAGAGGTAACAGAAGCACTGTTCAAAATGTACACATTGTGGGTAATGCAGTTATCCTATTCTGTTGCTAACCGGTGTGGAAATTGAATTACTCCCTGCGGTTGTCCCAGTTGAAAGAGAAGCGAAAAGCTGCTGGAGGGAGCGTGGGGGCCATAGAGGAGCTGGAGAACGCCTTTAACCTGGCCGAGGAGTCCTGTCCCGGCATCTCGGACCGCCTTGTCACACACATGATGGAGAGAGTCTGCAGGTCAGTCCGATTGAGTGGGCGGTGGGCCAGCCCAGTGATCAGGCCCGTTGTCATGCCAGTAAGCAAAAAGGTTGTCGGTTCTAATCCCTGAGCCAACCAGGTGGAAACCTCCTGTTCCGTCCCTGAGCAAGACAGTTGGTGAAATGCCCCTGCAAGTTCAATTCAAAACAATGAAAATTCATTGAAATCGTCACTACGATGTCACTCACAAGACTTAATCTTGTATTCAACAGGTTTTCTCTCAACGGTAACACCACCCCGTCATCCAGGTGAACCCCTGCTGGCTGCAACTCCAAACTCCCTACCATCTATGTCTGTTCCCCCATTAATCCCCCAAAAGGACCACAAACAAAAACCTTTTCTGCCCCCCTAGTCCACACACCCTCAGAGATCTTTTAACTAGTTATAATCAAATATTTTTACAGTTTTTCTTTATAGAACGGAGAGTATTTAAGACAAAAAAGCCATGACATTGAGAGCGCTGTGTATAACTGGTAGACCAGGGAGAAATCCTGTAATTAAAGTCTATGGAAACGTCTTGTGTTTGTCTACATTTTTCAGTTTGCAGGTTTTCTATGAAGTCAGTTATATTCAGTGTATTTATTTTTAGCAATGGTATAAATGACACACCCTGTAGGTGATCTTTGACTGTACCAAATCAGTGTTAATGAAGGTTTTCCAGATCCCCCCCTAAACATTTTCCTTAACATTCTGTGAAATCAGGAACTATTCAAGCAACCCCTAGTGTGTACTGAGTAATATTACATATCAATGTGTAATTTACATGTACAAGTCAGTAGTACATTTGCTACCTGAGAACTGTAGAGACGCCGAATGACTGGCAGACAGATGAGACTGACCACCGGGCAGCGGTGAAACGGTATGCAGGGAAGGGAGGTCGGGTGTGCAGGTAACTGGTTGCACTTCAGAGGGCAGTCTTTCCAGATCCCAATATTTATTTGAATGGAAAATTAGTTAATGGATGAATCATGTAGTTAGAGGTTAGCCATGTAGAAATATGTTTAAAGAGCAGCTTTTTTCCACTTTCGGAACATGCAAAAAATGTGACTTCAAAATATTATACGGAAAAGCTAATCCATTCTTTTGTTACTTCATGATTAGATTATTGCAATACTCCTCTCTCCAATTACCCTGATAAGACAATAAATACACTTCAATTAGTGCTAAACCCAGCTGCTAGTCACTCCAGTATTAGCCTTTTTACCCTGACTGCCTGTTAAGGCTAAGGCTGATTTAAAGGTTTTACTGTTGATCTTGGACTTAGATTCTGTTTAAGGACTCTGGTCACAGCCCACTTGTATTTATTGACCTGCTTGTCTTCTGATCATGCAAAAACATTGACATGGCCCAAAAGGTAATGTACTCTTAATCTTCACCCAATACAGTCAGAAGAGGATTGTTAACCCCTCAGAGTCTGGTTCTTTTCTAGGTTCCTTCCTAAGTTTGGACCCCACTAGTTTGTTTTCCCTACAAACTGTGCATTAACTCTTGCTGCTTGCTCTAAGGGGTTTCAGGCTATGAAAATTACAAATGACCCACTTAGCTTTGATAAAAACTTTTATTATAACAAGATAGAATACATCAAGTTTTTTTTATATTGGATAATAACAGCAGAAATTGGAATGTTAAGATCTCTATAGCTTGTGGGAAACAGAACAAGTTGTTGACACAATCAAACCAGGTTGACAACCGTGAAAGCTGTCAAACAACTGTCAAATAACTGGGCCTGTCCAATGCCTGTTCAGCCTTAAGTCTCACAGACAACCATAACAAAAAGTATATGGACATCCTATTACAGCGGTACAGTAAAGGCTTCAGAGCTCCTCCACATCACATATACTTTGAATGCACTTCATTTCACAATCATCAACACCTTGGGTCCAAAAGCATCATTACTTGTAATGCATTACCTTGGTCTGAACATCACAGTAATTCAATTAACTTTCATTTCTTTAGAACGTTAGCCTCGAAAATGAATTCACTCTGCTACAGGTTAGAAACTGGGGGTGTAGATACCCCGGGAAGGTACTCAGTCTCAGAGAGATTTGCTGATCTAGGACCAGTTCCCCTGTCTACATAATGTTCATTGTGATCTGGACAACTGACCCCAGATCAGCACTCAGCGTCTGAGACACTAAGGTTGCATTCAGACAGGCAGCACAATGAAAAATAAATTCACTTACTGGTCATTTGACAAATCACAAACCTTTTTCAGACCCGATCTTATTTGTCCAAAAAAAAAAAATCAATTAGTGAATAGAAATCCGAATTGAGCTACTTGTGTAAACTTAGCAACAGAGGCACACAATGTTAAAAACACTGAGGTACTGTCTCCTTCATATATATGTTGAGGGCTACAGGATGACTGGAAAGGTCACAGTTTAATGTATTTCAGTCATAACCAGGCATT
Organism: Esox masquinongy; assembly: GCA_016801175.1. Taxonomy (NCBI): domain Eukaryota; kingdom Metazoa; phylum Chordata; class Actinopteri; order Esociformes; family Esocidae; genus Esox; species Esox masquinongy. Next base: position 69,007 of record JACXGI010000657.1, read on the forward strand.
TCAACAACGCCACTTCAGACAAGGTCAAGAGCCGCATGCAGGTGGCGTTGGGGAAAGTGTCAATGAATCATAGTAATAAGGAAACAAAATGTTGCTGGTTTATGAAGACCATCTTTAAAAATCGATTTAAACATTAGAATATTTTTAGAGAAGCCTTCAACATTGGCATGACAACTATAAGCGGGGAAAAAAAAAAGTTTTAGCTATATGGCTCCACAAAAGGCAAAAACGAAAAAGAAACCTGCAAACCCACAATAATTTGGCCCATTATATCCTATTTGGAACTCAGAGCCACAGTAACATGATCGTTCAAGAGTGGTTTTAGTGGACATCCTATGACACAGCATTTAAGAGGATGAACAGCAGCTTTTGGCTTTCTGAACCGTTGAGAAGAAGAGCAACGACTATTCAAAAGCATACCCCACAGATAAGTCCTGAAGTGTAACTCTTCATTCAGTGACTAACTGGCATGGTCCAAACAGAATGCAACAAATGAATAATGAACAATATTAAATATTTGAAAGAAAATGTGTGTAAATATAAAAACTTAATACTGCTTACATAAAAAAAAAACTAAAGAAAACTCAATAATACCCAGTAAGTGATAAATCTAAAGACAGTGGCAATAAGTATGAGAAAAGGACCAGTTAACGTTTTCTTATTTTAGCTCCTTTCTCTGATGCAATCGTCCATCCATGTCTGTTGAAGCTCAACTAACAGCTTTCAAACCTGCAAGGAAACAAAATATTCTAGAAACCAGACCTGCACTTCATAACTTCTGATTTTAGAGTTGAAGGGCTCATTTGTAAACTCTAGCATTATCTGCATTGCTACAATGAACTAAACACAGCATTCTCCGATACGGACATTGGTAACAGGTTTATAACAGCGATGAAGCACCTCAGGGTTTTGTGGTATAGGGCCAATATAACACGACAGAGAGCTGTTCTTAGGCAAAATACATCCGTAAGTGCCTGGACACTTTGCTGTGGTGTGTTTTGGCAATATACCAGAAACCCCTGAGATGCCATATTGCTATTATAAACTAGTCACCAACACCATTAGAAAATAGTTCACTGACGTGACGTCATACCCGTGGTATTCATGATTATCCGTAATGATCATGGGATACACATGAATGTATACAATCCTAAACGTTTGACTACCTGTTCTCACCGCGGTGGGTTTCACATGTGATCCCCCGCCCCATCAGGTTTAATCTGCATCTGGGCCTGCATCTTGGTAATCATCTCCTGCATTCTCCTCAGCTGTTCAGGAAAAAGAACGTGTTATTACTACCAGAACCTTTAGAGGGGATGGGTGATTAGCAACACACCTGGTGAGCGGTAAACTGGGGGACAGAACAGGCAGGGCTGGCTTACACCAGGGGTAGGCAAACGTTTTGAGTTTGAAGAGTGTCACTAGATGGAAACGGTGATAGAGGAGTAGAGTTCTGAAAAGGCATGCATTTTCTTCACATGCCAAAGTGTTCGTCTGAGTTAGAATACTAGCCAGATTAAAACCCCCGAAGACATTCTGCCACAGACAGAAGTGCTGTTGTGTCTCTGTTACCACAGCTGAAAACGGGGCAGCTGAAAATGTTAATCTGATTTGCGATATTTTTCCTTAGACTCAGGTCACAAGTTTATAAGCAATACACCACATTACTTGTTATACCATAAATATCTATTCTTTAGGAAACATTACGTAGCATGCTCATTCATTTTGTGTTTTATAATGTAAATATACTGTGCATTACTGGGCTTGACATAAAGCCTGGGCAGATCTAGCCTGGTAGTAAACCATAATAAAGTAAATGCAAACGCACATAGAAAGCTAAACGAGCCACCTATTGTCACTGACTTGTAAAAATCCTAAGCGTAACAACACGGGGCAGTGAGAGCAGTAACCAGGAAATGGTTAGCAATCTCACCTCAGCCTCCTTCTCCTGCAAGATCATGTCCTTGTCCATTTCCTCTGGTTCCGGCCCCTTCCTGCAACACGAACACAGACGGTCAGTTCGGCTCAATAGGCTTAAGGCCCAATCGTAGGGAAGACTCACCGTAATCACCACAAAACTTAACATATCTCCTGCCTTTACAGTTCTCATTTATATAGTTTATTGTACAGAGTGCAATCAGAAAACAACATTCTGAAGCATCTAACTGAAAGAATCACAAGAAAAGCAGAGGGGAATAGGGTCTCTGGAAGGCAGTCTGGTTTCGTGTAAATGGTGTAGCTTCTAGCTTAGTTTCTAGTATTCAAACAAACATGACAAAAGCAACACTTAGTAGAAAGGAGGCGACGGGGGGGGTTAATTAGTGGCAAAAAGAAAAGAGTGGGGGGGTAGAAAAGTGGAAAGCTGGCTGCTAAAGTGAAAGAGGGCAAGCTTAAGGAAGCAAGACGACAGCAGCACATGGGATCGGGGGGGGGGTGGTACCTCCCCCATCGGAAACAGTACCTCCAACAGTCCACTCAGTTGATTGGACAGATCACCGTCATTGGCTCGAGCCAATAGGAAGACAGTGAAATCACTCCCTTCTTCTGGATTGGCTATAGCGCTCAAAAAGATCCAAGGGTTCCACACTCCAGAGTTAACTGTATGATTCCCGTACTGAACAAACAATATCCCCATATTTAGCCCAACCCTGACACACCTCATACAACAGTTGCCTTGTTAAAAACTAGCCACTTCCCAGCTAGAATACAGCCACCTGACTATATGTTCCACATCTAACGCGAACATGGAAATATTCTTGTAAAATTAAAAACCAAAATTATGAATTTATGTTTCTCCAACTTAAAACAATTTGTGGTTTGCATCACCGAACAAATTCCTCAACTCTGACGATAACCTCATCACGTCACTGATGTAACTATAACACCAGAGAAGCGGAGCTGGACGACTCCGTTACCACTCAAAATGCCTTCACAGACAGTCAAGTCACGACATTCCAAATCCGCGGCAGGGGTTGTGTTGTCACTCTCCTAACACTGTGTCTGCATCATCTCTTCTCTTCCACAGCCTGTCTGTGTCTGTGGGTGTACAGCTGTAGGATACGGGGTGGACTTGGGGGGGGCTGGGGGCAGCAGAGCGGAAGGCAGACAGACAGATACGTACGCAGGAGACAGAGGCAGAATGTAACCATGGGAGGACAACCTGCCGCCCCGTTTGAGACGCTCCGAGCGGAAGTTCTCGTAGTGCAGGTCCTGGGTCACTTCCTGGAGGTCCTGCATGTGCGTTCTGTGGACGGACGGATCGAACACACACAGTAAACCACCTGAATCAGCACAGCTGAGGCGTGTTGACTCTGAACACCGCGCGAACGGTGAGGGAGCGCGGCCACTAATCAGGAGCGACACGTCAAAAGATCGACGCGACACCTACAGTCATAAAGACACACAGACTTGTAAAAGACAAGTATTCCACCTGTTCGCTGTTAACCATGACATTCTATTGAATCGCCAGGGATTCCCAAGCTGTTACTCAGGGTGATAAGAACCCCCCCGGCCCCCCAACTCACATCAGCATGGTGCGCAGCTTCAGGAAGTCATTGTGCTCCGGGTTCTCTACCTCCACCACACCCCAGGGGTACAGGCGACCCCGCACCTTCTTCCCCTTGGCCTCGATCTGCTGGTTGGAACCCACCACCGCAAAGGGAATACTGGTCTGGGTTGGGACAAGAGACCGGCAGTTGGTGGCAGAAACAGATAGCGTGTGTACGATTGGGGGTTAGGGGTTGCATACCATCCACTCTGAGCATTGTTGTGAAATGTTTTTTGCTGGAACCTCCGTCGCAAGTGGTGAAAATCAGGCAAAACCCAAGAAACCCCGCTGGATTCAAATGTATTTTGATGTATATATGATTATGTATATGCGGAAATGACACCAGCGTGTTCAGAGTCTTAAGGTAGGAAAGAACAATTGCAGAGAAGGTGGGAATCACTTTGAGAATCCTGGTCTGCTCCTTGAAGTCCTCGTCCTCATCAGACTCTGCGTCAGGGAGGTGGTAGATCTTAATGCCGTGCTCATCAATCTCATCCAGAATCTACACCAACATACAGGAACACAAGAAGATGGTAAAGTCCAATTGTTTTTATTTATTTATTTATTTTTTAACTTTATCTACTGAAGTGTAAATACATAATATACAATGGTTAAATGATCCACTGAGGTATTACTTTAAAAACAGAAGCGCTGAAATTAAAATCGCTGCTTCATTTAGTGGTGACCGGTGGTCTACATAAGAAAGCTGAAAAAACGTCTTAATACAATTTTTGGTAACTTTGGCTAGGAGGGCTACTTTTCAGTAGGTTAGCTGGTAAAAAGTACTGAAAGTAAAAACTGTAAAAAGTAAGAGCTGATTTAGTTAGCTAACCAGAAACTGTTTTCAGAAAAAAAAAGGCCAACCAGTATGATTTGTCATTGCAAGATTGAATAATACTGATCTACATCCTTCCTGAAACACTACTTCAACAGATCTATTTTATACTTCGAGGTAAAGTTTGTCTCCTACCCTGCGCTTGAGCCTCTCCCTCTCTTTCAGGGTGAGTGTGTCAGCCTTGGCAATAACAGGGACCACGTTGACTTTGTTGTGAATGGCCTTCATAAACTGTACATCCAGAGGCTTCAGTCTGAGACACAGGGGAAGAGAATGTAAGAACTAGAAAGCCCACAGGGGGGCACTCTTGTAAAGTGAAGGTAAATTGAAAGGACAAAATGTTCCAAAATGTGATTGGCACTTCTAGTTGGATTCCATTTTATTTTGTGTGTGTGTGTGCGTGCGTGCCAGTACCCATGGCCCAGTGGGGAGATGAAGTAGAAGCAGCAGTGAACACGGTTGTCCACAATGTGCCGACGGTTCAGCCCACTCTCGTCGTGGAGGTAGCGCTCAAATTGGTCATCGATGTAGGCGATGATGGTGCTGAAACTGGAGGACAGGGGCAGTGTGGTCATTACACGTCCCGCCCCCTAAAAACAGGCCAGTCAAAGAGTTGCTGGTACCAACAGCAGTAGGAAGTGGTTGAAGCACAGGGAAGTGGCATTTAAGCTCTTCTTTGTACTACAACGTAAGATAACAGATTTGTACTCCCAACTGTATTCCAACAAGAACATTTCCTTGCACAGATGTAGGTGGTCATGGAGGGAAAAAACAAAAACAACATGAATTTAAACAGGCACAACGACATACCAGTCCTGGCTGTTGATGGCGTCGCCATATCCGGGCGTGTCCACCACCGTGAGGCGGAGTTTCACCCCTCGCTCCTCAATTTCAACCGTGGATGCCTCGATCTGAACCGTGCGCTCAATCTTCTCTGTGGATCAAAATCCAAAAGCAACCGGGAGAAGCGCAAAGTTCAGAGTTTCACTGCCTACAGACACTCAAGGACAGTAACTGGGGTGTGACTGGGCATAATCGGTCTTACCTGCTGCTCCAGGGATGATTCTCTCTGGGTAGAGATCAGTGAGGAACAGACTGTTGATCAGGGTGGACTTCCCCAAGCCAGATTCACCTTAACACAGCAGACAACAGCCAGCATAAGAACCCGAACATCCTTTAACCAGATGGAGACGATTAAATGAAAAGTTCTATACAATAGAGTAGGCTGGCCCTCATTGTCGACATGTGGGCTCTCTCATTGGTACTTTTTAATTTATAAAGCTATTCTGGGTTTGACACCAACCTACCTTTGTGAACTAATCAGCAAAAAATAAAAATCTGAAAAAAAGTTCAAAAAGCTATTGCTTACGATCACAGGATCTGTATCTACGGTCAATTCCCACTGTCTGCACAGAGATGGGCAGAAAAGCCTTACGACGACAGGATCTCTATCTACGGTCAATTCCCACTGTCTGCACAGAGATGGGCAGAAAGGCCTTACGATGACAGGATCTCTATCTACGGTCAATTCCCACTGTCTGCACGGAGATGGGCAGAAAAGCCTATCTACTTGTCAGTGCTTTTAAAATTGAGCATCTTTTTAAATCGATGCTGTATTCATTTTTTTTTATTGGCGCTGGATAGTACGGTTGGTGTATTTTTATTTCCCTATGTTTGTGTTGGGTGTTTTAAATTCGTTTTTTTTTGTGATGCCCGTCTTGGCCAGAACACTCCTGAAAGAGATTTGTAATCTCAGTGATTGCTTCCTGGATAAATAAAGGTTAAATTAATTTAAAAAAAAATGTTTTTAATGATCTAATAAGGCAACCTACAGTAGATGTCTAGTAAGGCAACACACCTGCAGACACGCGAGTGTACATATGCCCCCCCCAAGACACAGAGGGACAAGAGAGGGCAACTATTTCACACAGCTGAACCAGAGGACCCATAGATGTTCCGCCTCATCTGGCCTCGGCATGAACACGCATGCACGCGCACGCACGCACCCGCACGCGCACACACTAAAAAAAACTCAGATTTAGACAGGCAACAATGGTTATTAAGTGATTTGTGGGGATGAGAGAGGGGGACAGTTTGAGAATGGTGATGGGAGGGTATGGAAACTTTTGGTAACCAACCAGCTTCTGGTAAAATTCACATTTCAATGTGTTTACATCATTAAGCAGTGACTCAGTCAAAATACCGAACACCAACTAGTCTCAGTTTGTTGTTTGAAATGCTGTGCAGAAATATCTTTCATGAAGAAATATAGCCGTCCTCCCATTCAAAATGCAGGAAATGCATAGCTCAAATGTCCATTAGACAAGGCTGCGCTCACACTAAGATGCTCTTGACCAGAGTGCCTGAACAGTATCATTTGACACATATTGCCCTTTAAAGGACAGAAATGATGATCTCTACTGAATCAAGGATCAGGAAAGAACTTCGCCAATTCAATGTCAGTCACTCTTCCACTAGACAACTGAATGCAACAACAGGTTTGTGAGTCTGACAATACTCAGTTCCCCACCAAATCCGTGCTTGAATCCAGTACTTGCCATTTTATTTGTACCCTGGTGTTATTCAGTATGTGTCCCTATTACTATTCCCCATGCTGTTATTTCGCTGTCATGCTGGAACCAGTAATGAGCATTTTATTGACCGGTCCATACCTCTTAGAGTGGTCATAGGACAATTAAAACTCAAAATGATAGAAAACCTGCAGTGCAACACCAGACAATCAAGGTTCAAAATTGTGTGACACTCACCGACTACCATTAGGGTGAATTCAAACCCCTTTTTGACCGACTTGCGGTGAACCTGGTTCGGCAGGTTGGCAAAGCCTACATACCCAGGGGTTTCTGGGTTGGTGAACTGACCCTGCTGTAAATCATAAGAGAAAAGAGCACACAAGCACAGGTCATTCAATGCAGAAATACCATCATTTGGACATTAGCGGAGGCTTGGGTTTTGTAACTCCCACAAAAATGACAACTGGCAATAAGTTTGTAAGTGCATTTATTTACTTTGCTGTTTGATACTTCATTGAGTAGAACATATTTACTATCACTGGGTGTGCGTGTGTCACATCTATCTGTTCTGCTTTTGAGAATAGATTTACTTAATAATATGAAATTACACTAAGCTTATGAAATGCTACACCTCGACTTTCTTCAAACTACATGGTAAAAATGGTAACCATCAATTTGTCGGCATCCGAGTAGGAAAATACTCCAAATCTCAAAACCCCAAATAATCCCTTTTAGAACGTCTGATAAATGACAAATGTACAAAGGTTACTAAAAAGAAACGGCTGTGCACAAATCACTTTGGGTGAGGTAACCGTACCCCATCTTAGCCATCTTCTATCTGCAAAAGCCTTTATTTTCTCAGCACTCCAGTATTTATGACCCCGCAAAAGTAACCAGGGACAACGGGCAACGCACATCTAGCTTCAACAGTTCATGAAGTGAGCGCTGTCTTTTCAGCTTACAGAAGCTGTGTAACCTAGGCAATAGCATTAACATACAGTAACACCACCGCTCCATAACATGCCTATGGCCTCCACTGGGAATGCAACAACACCATTACTAATGTTTCTGCTCTGTATGACTACCCCTCTCTCCCCCCCTGTGACTGAGCGGAGCATGAGAACAGAGTGGAACCCGGTCGAGGCACAACAGTGTGTCATGAGGGGGGGGACGCAGCTGTCGGGAGGACGGAAGCATCTTCTCAAGTGGCCACGAATTATGCCATTCTCTCTCTCCCTGGTAAGAACAGGACATTATTGGAATACCTGGGCCTAAGCGTTCATTGCCGTGGTTAAATTCGAATAAAACCTTATTTGCCGAAGCATATCACATCTGTTTGCGTATGCCTACTCCAAATAAGCTCTGAGGTCGATGAAAAAAAATGGAGACAGAACAGCGTAACAATATTATATTAAGTGCTTCCTCATACTCTGTCTGGAACCTACCTTCATTTTGTCTGCCTGAGACATGTTAGGCTCTTTTAACCTGCAGAGAACAAAGGGTATAAATATCAAATTGAATGTAATTTTTTATGGAAAGCATGCAAATAATGTATCATTAGGTCGAGCAATAAAGTCTAGAGAATGACAACTGTCTACACATTCAAAATGGAGGATAGCCTAAATGATTTAGGGGACTGTGAGAGACAGGAAGTCTGCACTGTGCACAAAATGACTTTCCAAAAGAACGTCTCACCACAAAAAAAAACTCAATCAGACAACGCTTTTACTTCACAGATGCATTAGGTCTAATTCAAACTTAATTCAACTGATCTTAATTTCCTTGTCAGCAGTAGTGACTAACCAAATACCTATCATTTTCAAACTGGAAGTGATCAAAATACTACAGTACTAAGCAATGCTTAATGTAGAAATACTGTAGTGAAGAGGAAAATGTGATTTGACTAAATCACAAGCCAACTGACAACGGACGGTTCTGAGGAAGCCAGCTTAACTGAGTGGAATCTTTCCTTCAGAACCAAACAGTTTTTTAGCTAGCTAGAGAGTACGCGTCCAGGTACAGACTTTTATTAGTTCAACGAACCACTGACTGAAAAAGCCAATGTTTTAAAACCGCCGTTGAAATTAATGAAAATAAGTAAGTCATATAACTGTAGTGAATGCAAATAGGTCTACCTACCTAATTTATGCTATGTAAATTACACACATCACAAGAGTATACTCACACATCCAAGCAGGCTTAGGAGAAAGAACTAGCTGGCTTGCAAGCAAATTACCGATAGCAAGCTCCTAACATGTAGCTGATAAGCAATAACGTTACTGAACCTAGTTAGCTAACTTAACGTTAAATAGCTAGCTAGCGAAAACGCATTTCAAGTGGATCTGTGTAAACTATGTGACCCGATTAATAATTGAACAATGTCCTATTAACTTGCTGACAGAGATTTGCTCTCCTGCAAGCTGACTGGTAAGCTTTGAAAAGGTTTTAATAATGTCAGTAATCAATTAGCAAGTAACTAGCTAACTGAATCGCCAAAAAAGGCTAACCAGCTACGTTGGCTAAGTTAAACCAACTTAATTTGCGACAGGAACTTAAAGCGACCAATCCAAATCAACAAGGTCGTTAAATATGACACCCTGCTAAATAATACACTAAAACATTTACCTTTTCTATTATCAGTGAAAGAAAACAGCGATGTTCTGCTAGCTGGACTGGCAGACACCTCAAATTCCTGAGATTCCGGTGCGCGACGAACAGCTTCTACAGCACAGGGACCAGAATGCATTGGGCGTTGACACTCAAATTAGTCCTCAGAAAATGAAGAGATGTGGACTAATTTTTACGAAGATACTGGTAATTATTTCTCGCCTTTCATTATCAGTGAACTTTATGACACAATGTAATACTATAACCAAACGGTACACATACTACTAAAACTACTACTATTCCTCTTTATCATCATCATACTCATGTCTAATCGTGAATGACAAACTAATGGTCAGAAATGAGACACTGATCAAATGTTTTCCTTGACTTTACACTGTTGTACAACTGTAAAAAACACATGAAAAGCAGAATTTGCCCGGTGCAAAATAATGATTAGGAAAATCCCAGTCACCTGTAGTACTGCAACAACAACATATGTGAAGGTTTGCAGCAGCCATCCACTATAGAATACAAAAAACGTTAAAATGTGTTATTTAATACCTGTTGCACGATGTGCTGGGCTAAAATAACACATGCTAGGTAGCTGTTTATAAAGTCTACCCTCCTGGTTACCTAGGCCACTATCCGCAATACCAATTAATCCTAAGGTAGACCTAATAAACCGTTGATATGAACATTGTACGCTCGAGTTCACCTGAGTTTAAGCTACTCTGTACACTGGGCCTCATTCCCATGCAAGCGCAATGCGATGAAAACAACAGAATAATGAATGTTTTGCTACAAAGTCCTGCAATACAGGTAGGTTAAGGTGACACTCATTATTTAACCAGCTACTATATAACTCCACATATTATACATCATAAACATCAACCAGCGGTAAACAGCAAGCATGCTCGTTGAATGCGAGAGGAAATGAACCGCAACAGTAGTACAGGTGAAACCTCGGCGAGCAAATGTATGTATATACATGTATGCATATTAATGTATATTACATATATATATATATATATATATATATATATATATATATATATATGTATATATGTATGTATTTTTACAAAACATTACATTAAGCCAAATCAGATATTTCTTTATATTATGTCGATAAATTTAAGTTGTGCCTTTGCTGACAACAAGCAGCCCCGTGTTTTTACAACAGCAACGATTACAATTCTAGCTTGATACCGTGTCCTTGGGATGATTGCTATGTACTTTAATACTACAACAAGTTTCATGTTGTGTGGCTCGTTGGTCTAGGGGTATGATTCTCGCTTTGGGTGCGAGAGGTCCCGGGTTCAAATCCCGGACGAGCCCTACATTTTTTTGAATTGTTGAAACATGCATGTTATATCTAGACTCTTAACATAATTTTTAATTCTCGATCAGTTCAGATGCTCATCATCTACTCATGAATGAATTTAGATCTGGAATGTCTTGTATAAGATGGTTTACTAAGTATGTTTCAGCAGTAGTCTGTGCTAAACTGAAAGTAGGCCTAATCACACTTTGCGTGATTGAAATTCAGAAACAACATCCTTGGCACAGATACTAAACTAACCTTTTCTCATTTACAAATGTTGATAAAAAAATGCATTACTGTACTGTTAAAGCTCAATGAAGTACTGTTGTTGTACTGATCTCTTGTGGCCCTCTATAGTACTACCACTGTGTGCAGTTAAACAAATGCTGTGGGTCGTTTACACATTTCATGTAATTTTGTCCACTGTGTGTGTATTGATTTGGCTTGGTGTGTTTCTACAACTTGCATTTGAATTTAGTTGCTCCTTCCGAAGTTAAAGGTTCAAGTTTTTAATAGTCGAATGAACCAGATACACAAGGCAGATTCCTTCTTGATAGTTAGAAAAACAAAAACACATAAAAAGATATATAATAGTATTAATGTTGAGCGAAGTCAGTGAAGGTTGTCAGAGAGTTCAAGTGTTCGCAAATATAAACTATCAGATCCTCTTAGTGTGATACCCTGTGCTTCAGAAGTCCCCAATCTGACCGACTGGTCCTTGATAATTCTGGAGGCTTTAATGAGGCATTGTTTCAGATACATGTCCTGGATGGATGGGAGCATAGCCCCAGTGACGTTCTGGGCTAACTTCGCCACCCACCGGAGAGGCCATATGTTTGTGTGTGGGAAACCCACGGTATTGGTGATCGCTATCATATTGACCTTTGGTTTTGTGATAATGTTTGATCTCACGTTTTGTTGTTCAACATTGCTTAGTGTTTAATATGGAATATAGAACAGTGTGTTAAAGTAGTAATGAGACAAGGGGGGACGTTTTGATCAGGATGGGGATTACCAAGGTTCTCCAGTCCCATATCCGTTTCCTATGTGGTGCTCAAGCTCCACCCAGCCCACCTCAGAACCAAGCACAATGACTCAGTCCTGGTTCCGCTCTGAAGTACCCACCGATAATCAGTCATTGAACCAAATCCGCCTACCTACAGTACACTCACTGCCATCTCATTGGTTTAGCTGGAGCACCCACAAAATGCTTAAAAACCTCTACTTTCATGCCTGCCTGTCTGTCCTATCCCGGGCCAGGGCTTATCTAAGCACACCGTTGTCAGAGTGTCTCCCAACTCCCTCCCTTCTGGCTTATGAAGGCGCTTAGGAAGGCGCTTAACACGAGTACAGACAATCTCAGTAAATACACATCGCTCCTTACTGTCACAGCGAGCATATCATAGCCAGAGGGAACACTGTTTTCATTATATCGTAAGCCTCTTAGCGGCGCCACACTGTCATTTTAGGACGCCATAGCACGAACCGTATGGATATTGTCTGTATTGAAGTGGCTCTCCTCATACTGTTTGGGAACAGAAATACCTGTTCTACTCGGAATACGATAAGGCTGACAATTCCAATTATTTCAACTGGCCACATAACCGTAATCCCTTGCCTCAAAGAGGAGTCTCGCGTCCGAAGCAAGGGCTGTTTAGAGAAGAGCTGTAATGTCGTCAAGCTCAGTATGGCATCCTGGGGAGCAGGTGGTTTCTGTCGCCCGGTGTGTCGATCAACAGGAACGGGAAGATTGTAGATAAACATGTCCGTTGGCCACCCAACCTAGATTCCTCCCTCCATTGGCTTTTTTCTGTTAGAGGGAATTACCCTGTCTCATATATACATAAATACACTCATTAGTGGAATACTTCAGTTACTATCAAAAGCCTTTTTTCAGTACTTAGGGAATTCTGGCTTGAAAAAACACCACCTTCTCTTGCATTTTTTTCCATCCCCCCTTTTCTTTGGGAAATGAATAGTGCAACTTCAAGCAGTGTTTAATCAGCTAAAAACACACAGCTCCTTTGCTAAGCTCTCCTGGCTGCTGATAACCACTTACCAGCTCATTTGCATACGGTGAAAGCTTGTCTAAACCAAGAGGTATTCATGATTTTCACGAGTTAGAATATTAACTGTTGATCCCTTAGTGATCATCTTGCATGTTGGAGTCTCTTTTCATGGTCCTGGCATAATTCTAAATCGCTGTCATCACGACTCAGCATGTAATTAATCCAACAAAAGAGCACAAATCACTCAGTATGTAAAACACTTGTCTAGTACAAGCTTATTTTTTTTACTCATTGGCTATCCCTGGGTTGTTCCCAGTAGTTGGGAGTTGGTCAGGGATATCCTAACTATTAAAGATGTTTATTAAAAACATGGTGTGTTCAAATGACCCCCTACTTGAGAATTACATTTGAGGACAATTCAACATTTATTGGTCAAAACTAGAGGAGGTCTTTTTTCTGTTTTAAGAATTGTAGGTAGTGGCATGACAGGTAGTGCCTTTTCCCCACATCTACAATTGTCATTTAGCAAGTTTAAGTAAATCATTTATTGTTCAGTTATTAAAGTCTTAATAAACTAAATATTTCTTCACATTATAAAGAAGTGCACCCGAGGCATTAAGCTAAGTACAAATGTGCCAGAATTCAGGTGATGGAAAAACAAAGGGCACTCCCTTTACATGCAGTTTAATGTGACAGATGAAAATGTTTAGAGAGGGATGATCTAATATCATTAGGATTGTAACATTGTTTACTTGACTGAACACATGGCACATGAGAGAAAATAATGATGGATAATGGCATATCAGAAAATATGATATGATTTCCATATTTCTTTGGGCAGATTTCGGCTAGGCTACTTGAAACAGCATGGACCAACAAAAGTTTCAAAATGCTAAATGCCTCCATGCAGATTGTAAGGTGGTTTATGTATTTTTAGTAGGCACTGGCCTTTCTCTTTGAACAAACCATACATCAAGTACTTCAACAGCATCAAAATTCATTATTTCACATCATACTTGTCAAACACTGGCTATTATTAATAGATAATTGATTCTCATTTGATTGAACCATGACGTGGAAGCGCTCAGAGTTCGTCATTGATGTGCAGTTCAGCATTGCTATTGGTTCTGTGATGCTCTTGGCTCTGTTGACACAGAAACCTAAATGTTTCACATGTATTTTATGCTATTGTAAATACACTATAGAATCAGCGTCTGTAGCCATTTCCGATCATATTAATACCGGCCAGAGAGTGAGCTCCTTTTAGTTTAAACACAGAGTTGCTATTGTTGTTAATTGTGGTCCTAATGATTATTTGTGAGACCATTTCACAAGGTAGCGTGTATACATTTTTACCATTTGTGCTAGTTGTAATTCATTATTATCTATTATATATCCTAAAAAGCTCTGACCCCTGTTTTCTCAAGATGCTCACCAAGGTGAACTGGAATTCGAAGCTATACCAAGTTAGGAGCACACTCAACCCCTAACCACTATCATTTAAAGTAAAGCATCGTCCTGCTTAGCCGGCACCTTTCACTTTCAAGTAGCACTTAATATACTACATGACATTTTAAATCTTTAGCCTGCATGACGCAGAGTCGCTGACAAATGCCTGGTTGCAAATGTCTCTCATTGACTGCTGACTTGGTGTTATTACAAGCTTGCAGATAGACCCTGCTGTAATATGGCCTTCAGGTTTATCCTGAGATGGTGGAACTGTATTAATTTAGTTAGGCAGGCCGCAAGAGCATGCAGGGGTAGATCTTTCAACCCCCCTTGGGATTGGAGCTGTCTGCCACAGACCCCAAGCATATACCGCCATCCATGTGTCAGGGGGAAAGCTATTAAAACCGCTTTACTTTTCCTAAGTATCATGAAAATAAGCACAAGATTTAGTGAAATCCCCTCCGGTGTCTGGAAAATCTAGGGGATTTTCCCCCTGAAATGTTTCCTAATGTACTCGTTGGAAGTGTCAGAAACTCATGTTGGATTTAAAATACCCCCCCCACTCCACAGATGCATTGCATTGTTGGGGATTTCTGTGTATTTAATGTATGAATAGCTGAAATGACAACATTTAAAGTAAGGGTGATGGTGAACAAAGACATTTGAAAATACGGTGTTAAATGTCCCCTGCTTGCCTGGTCTCAATAGATGTTCTGGATTTGAAAATATAAATCCTTGGGTTTGGGAAAATTTTTTACTTTTTCAGATTGATTTGTGATGTGTAGGTGGCATGCCGAAACATTGGAGAAAAAAATATACTTACATAGATAATAAATTCGGCATATTATATGCATAAGATTTATTTTCATTGAGTCACATTCAGTAACATACAGTGCCTTCGGAAATTATTCAGACCCCTTCACTTTCTAGACATTTTGTTGTGTTATAGATTTAATTTATAATTGATTATTATATTTTGCTTTCAATCTGCACACAGTCTCCCAATAAACACTTTTTTATTTGTGCCAATTTATAGAAAATGTAAAACTGACCCTTTGCCATGATACTCCAAAATGAGTTCAGTTGCATCCTGTTATCTTTGGTGATTCTTGAAAGGTCTCTAAAATGTGATGGATTACATCTGTGACAAATTCAAATGACTGGAAATTGTTTAAGAAGGACCACCACCTCTGCAGCACTTCATCAGTCATGCCTTTATGGTAGAGTGGCTAGACAGAAGTCACCCCTAAATAAAAGGCATATGACATTCCATCTGAATGACTCTGAGAGCATGAGGAACCAAAATCAAACTATAAGACCCGAGTCCCAAGCACTACATCTGGCAAAAACAAGATCACGCTCAGTACTGTTTAGTACCATCCCTACAGCATGGTGGTGGGAGCATCATGGGGATGCTTCTCAGTAGCAGGTACTGAGAGACTGGTCAGGATTGGGGGAAGGATGAACAAAGCAAAATCCAAAGGGATATTTGAAAAAAATTTGATCCACATCGCACAGGACCTAGGATTTGGGTGAACATTTATCTTTCACAATGACAACAATCCAAAGTCACTCCAGCGTTCCAGGTAAACTGTGAATGTCCTTGAGTAGCCCAGACAAAGACTGGACTTGTAACCGATTGAACATCTAGGAGGAGACCTGAAGATCGCAGTTCACCAATCCTCCTCATCCAATCTGACAAATCTAGAGATGATCGACAGGGGAGAATCTGAGAATCTGCCCAAATCTGTAACATAACCAAAGGTGGAGAAAAAGAAGGGGTCAGTCTGAAAAGTGAATGCACTGTACACCAACATTCTGTAACTGGAAAGGTACCACGTAATGTACATTTTTGATGAATTAACCATAGTAAACGATTATTTTACATTATACAATTCAGGAAAAATATTGTTTAGGTAAGCCTGGGTTCCGTATCAGGAGTTTTTCCCCACCACAGTATCAGACCTGGAAAGCCTTTGCATTGTCAGGAAAAACCAAGAGCTCCCTATCTTCAGGTCCTCCTCTGCTACCTGTCGCAAGTCTTATCTGTCTCTTAGGTTAGGCTCTTTTGTATGTATGTGTCAATATTAACTGTTGTGCTTGTGCTGTCCCCTGCCTGACCCAGCCTAATCCATCTGTACAGACCTGAGATGAAGTGAGGGATGCCTGCACCAGGCACCAGACTGTATAACGTTCAGAGGGATAGATGCCGATGCTGGATTGAGGCAGACAACAGTATACTGTTTCACTCGTTATGAAAATGGGACGCTACTGTACAGGTTTCTTGGGAGTTGTTATTGTTTCCAACTACTGTTACTTACAGGTTTGTCAAGAAAGGGTGTCTGGAAGGAGAGCTGAAAGGAGATCTGTGTGTTGAGAGGAGATCCCACTCCTTATCCCTAGGCAATATGTCTGACACACACAACAAATTTGGAAGGCCAATGGGCACCCGACCCTGAGTATGGTAAGGATACATCTGTTGATAGTAGCTAATGTCAACAGAATACATCAGCAAGTATTCATTATTTCCCTTTTTGAAGATTTTTTTTCACAGAACAGGCCTGTAGTACCACTGGCCGCTCTCGTCTTTCATTCCCTATTCTTCCCCCAGGTCTTTTGTACCTGTCAATTTATCTCTCCAGTGTGACTTAATCCACCTGAGTGCATGGAGGACAGTTTTGACATAAGAAGAAAAAGATAGACTCCCAAGGACCAGTATCTTTAGAGCTTGGAGGATAACCGGATTATGTCTGCCATTTTGTGCTGCTGGCAGTTTTCTTATTGCCCAGGGTTTTTGTCGAACTTTAGAAAGGAAATGCCATCCCCACAGAACATAGCCATACTGACTAACACAGACTGGATGGAAAACTACACAACACTGCTGTCATGTAATCAAACTTCTGGGAGTTTCTCACATAACAGCTGGAATCGGATGACAGCGTTATTGCAAAAAAAAAAGGGTTTGTGTCGTTATTAATATCTACACTCCCACTCGGGACTGAATCTAAATGTGTGTTTATGCACTACATTATTTTAATCCATTTAGTGATTTCTGGCAACAACAAAAGAAAACAACAAACAGAGTGGAAACAAATAGGATTTTTACCCAGTACTGTGGAAGCAATCAGCCTCGCTGCATGGTCAGCGTCTCCTGTGTCTGATGCTATGAACTAAACCCGCCACTACAGATAGATAACGTGGCTGTGGGTTACTGTGGACCCGATGACCCCTGCTGCCAGGCAGTTTATCCACATAGCCTTCCAGGAAGAGCCTGGTTAGGACCCCAGTGGTGGTCAAACGTCTTAAAATTCTGCCTCTGTATCAACGGTCACAGTTGAATTCCCTTATGTCCATTATTTCTGTCTTTAAAGTGGCCCTGCAGGGCATATTAACCTGGATGGAGTTGATGTAAAGCTGTTAGGTTAACGCTGGGTTTAAATAAATGTCTCCACTCTGGTCAACAGTCCACCCGAAAAGGTCTGCGAGAAAATAACATCTGTCAGTCGGGTGAAAGTATGTTTGTTACAAGCCTCTTATCACAGTTAGTTAGTATGACACAATGACTTTATTGTCAGGTCAGTCCTCCTTGCTTTTAAAGCAAATATCAAAATAAAAAATAACGTGTGATTATTATTGATTAAACTGGGGTGGAAATGTTTGCTGAGCCAGGTGAGATATATCATGTCACAGTTTCTTTGAACCTCCCAATTTCAAAAATCTAAAAGTGGGAGCTTGAAGTAATTAATGTTTAGGTTTGGTAGGTTAACTGACTTGGCTTGGCCTGGCAGTCCTCTACTAATGTGGCCCTAGTAATATTTTGGCAGATGATGTGAACAGGGTTACTCTTTTTTTTTTTTTAGAAATGTTTCCTGTTTCTTTTAGAGGTAAAAACGTCTGTTTCTTTTTGTGTGATGAAATCCATTGCAATTTCTACACATTTTAACAAATCTTGCTTTAAGTTGGCATTTCATGACAATGGACAAGTATCCTAGCTCGAAGTCCAGATAAGTGTCGAGATTCAGAATACATTCTCTGCTTGTGATGAGAAACCTATCGTGCCTAAAACTCAAACACTGTATAGCCTCACTATAACAAGGCTGATTCCTCATTTTGATAAATAACTTCACCATTCGATGTTTTTTGTGTGCAAAAAGTAGACAAAAAAGAGCTTTCATTTACCCCGAAAGAAACAGTGGTTAAATAAATAGGTTCCATGTTTAGGGAAGGGATTACATCGCTGTCTCCGATTGGTTTGCGCGAGTGTGACAGTTCCATGATGTTGTTAGGTGGCACGCGGACCTTACATCACCATCCATACTTTGAACTTGGCCTCGTTTGGCCATTCACGCGTCTTTCCACATTCTTGAGCTCATAGTGCTGGCAGCTTTTTCTTCTTTAGAAGCACACATCGCATTGTAGCACGAGATGCAACCAGGTTTAGTCGTATATTTTTTGTAACAGGCATTTCTATTAACTTTTTCCTTAATTAGCGTTCGTTTTATCGCCTGTGCTACAACTATCCTAAGGAGTATGAGCAGTTGGTGAAGTCAAAACTTACACCTTTATATATACTTTGTAGATCTTTATAACTTTGGTTGATGTTGATACGCATTTCGCCGTGCACTCTTGAAATGGCCAAACCGTTGGATCACATCAAAAGACCCATGAACGCGTTCATGGTGTGGTCTCGTGGTCAAAGACGAAATATTTCACTGGAGAATCCCAAAATGCATAACTCTGAAATCAGCAAAAGACTTGGCGCGGAGTGGAAGTTGCTTTCTGAATCAGAAAAGCGACCATACATTGATGAGGCCAAGAGATTGCGCGCCCAACACATGAAAGAGCACCCGGACTACAAGTACAGACCTCGGCGCAAACCCAAGAGCTCGCTTAAGAAAGACCGTTTCCTTTTTCCCCTGCCTTTCCTCGGGGACGCCGAACATTTGAAAGTATTTTCCACTGAGTCGTTTTTGGCTTCGGCAGAGAAAGCCAGAGCCGTTTTCCCGCCGGCATCGTCGCCATACACCTTACTTGACCCCAGCCAATTCAGCACCGGCGCTGTCCAGAGGATCTCAGAAATGCCGCACGCTCTAGCTGCCAATAGCTTGTCCTACGCGTCTTCGTACCAGACAGGCCCGTTTGGAAGTTTAGGATGCCCCGGGCAACATACGCACCCGTCACCCACTAACCCAGGGTATGTCGTTCCCTGCAACTGTGGAGCGTGGTCGGCGGCGGGTTTACAACATCAGGTTGCCTACATCCTTTTTCCAGGTATGACTAAGACTGGGATGGACCCGTACTCCTCGCCACATTCAAATGTGTGAGCACGGAACCAAACAAAAAACGCATGTGAATAAAATGAGTGCATTCACATCATAACAGTGAAATACTTTTTCTGTTCTCGCCCATTATCAGGGAGCGCTCTAGCATTTTGGGGGCCCTATGCTAGATTTTGTTGTGGGGCCCCCACCTGGGGGTAAAACAATCTGCCAGCTTTTGTCCATGTAGAGAAAAATGTATATTTTTAAGTTTATTTCCTGAAATTCTGCACATTTTACCATGTGGCATAAAGAAAATGTTACAATTAAAAAAATGTAATACCGTTGTAATAATTTTGCCATAGTGGGCTATATACTAGGCATGTGCAACAATTCAAGTCATGGTAAAATTGTGGATTATTTACTATCCATTTATTCATTGTAGATAGGTATATATGAATTAACATTTACATTCTTGAATGGTTTCCCTTCTAAGAATGGACATTTCTTTCTGTAATTATGTTGTGTTATGTTTGTTAGCCTTCTGGCACGATTATACCATTTTTAAAATGTGATTTGTCAAAAAAACGTTTTTTATCTAACATTAACTATAGATGGCCAATATGACTTGAAATATTTGGGTTTGTCTATTGTCAATTAAAATGTGATTTTTAACAGATCAAACCATAATTTGCCTGCTATTTTTTGCCAGCAACTTTTTCAGCTAGTGGCCAGAGGAGGGCAGGATAGAACTATGAATCAGTGAAGAAACCGACAATGTCTCACCTTGATTCTGAGTTCAGCTTTCATTTTGATGATGTGAAATTGCTTCTTTATTTTGAGCTCTTATACAAAAGAGTAAATAAGGCAATGCCTCGAATTCCTTATTAAGCACACCAATCTATAATTAGGAAATGTATAAAAAGGATTACATTTTTTTAGTTGTCAATTGCAACCACGGTCCAATATAAATTCTGTGGTAAACTTAACTCTTGGAAATTGGAGTGTTGCAGTGAGTTGCCCCAGTGGCTGCCTGTTTAGCAGTTAGAATTACCTGTCATACTCAAGGATAGAAAAACACATTATTTTTAATGTGCCAGCTCAGCGGTTTGATCGAAGCAATACATTCATATCATGATCTATGCTGCTTTTTATTAAAGGGTGTTGGTAAGAACAGAAATCTTGGTTAAAGTTGACATTGATTATGTTCACTTTCATGCTTTACCTCCTAATGATAAAGCATTATTTGGGTTGAGTATAGTGATTTTGCCTTAGAGTTTGAAGTCATGTTTTACGTAAGGTTTGTGCTGTGCATGTGAGGATTTCAATTGGACCACATTCACATTCTGAAGCAAAATAAGTTTGTTTTACTTTTGTTAACATTTGTTAACGACTACTACATTTTTTGTGTTAATTCTGTTATTGGTACTTAATCCTATATGAAAAACGGTAAACTATGCTCTTAATACTGTAGTATTTATATACACTATAGTATTCATTGTAGTGTTTTTAGTCTTGGATATAGTATTTACAGTAGTGCCTTTGCTCATACGTATGTAAAGTATTCCCTGTAGTGTTTTTACAGACATAGCCACTAATGTATTATTTATTACAGTGTTTTATTGCCAAAATACAGTGGTATTTAATATAGTATTAAAGTAATTCAGATAATTTGCTCATCTAAGGACTACTCCAGATCATTGGTTTCCAATCAGTGGTACTGGGACAAGTTGTTAGAAATGTAAACAAATTAGACGTGTCTGTACAAAATAAATATGAAGGTATAATACATTTTAGCTTGTGTATATCATTGTTATTACTGATGGACAAACAACCACTACATTCTTTTGTTTTAGGTTATCTAAAACAAGGGTGTCAAAACATTTTTCCCTGCATCCAAATTCAACCTTAAACAAGATAATGAAAAATTGTTTTCAACATTTCTGAAAGCAGTAATCTATCCATAGTTTTGAGGATTGTCCTTGATCCTTGACTGTTAGACTTTTCTTATGGTGATTATTAGCAATGTGGTAAATGTAACTGACTGTGTGTGTGTGTGTGTGTGTATTTGTATGTTCCTGCTTGTGTTTGTCTGTCTTTGTGTGTGTATGTGTATTTGTATGTTCCTGTTTGTGTTTGTCTGTGTGTGTGCACGTTTGTGTCAGTGTATGTATGTGTGTGTTATTGTTTCTTGGTGTGTGTGTGTACAGTATGCGTGTTTGTGTCTGTCTTTCTGCAGAGCTTGAGAGACTTTTGATAAGAGAAGAATAGAAAGCCTCCACTTCCCTGCCAAACTGTTGACAAAATGATAAAGGTTGAGGCATGTGATTAAAATTAGTTTCTGTTTGCGCGCGACTGTGGAAAAGTATGAGTCTCACTTAAAGGAATTTAAAAGTATTGATGGACAAATCCATCACTAATATTATGTTTTCTGGGCCTTACCTGATGTTGTTCCAGGTTGCTTACTCTGAATTTCTAGTCCAAAATCACCTCCCTATAAAACATATCCAGCACCTGTCTGCTTTTTAATATGCATACCTGCCTGCCTTTCCGCCTACTGAAAGTAAGTCTTCCTGTTTGTCTGTATGCATATATGTTTCTAAACCGGGTGATTTCAAATGCTGAATGCTGATAGCCATGGTATACCATGGGAACGACATCAATCATTACTGCTGTAATTGTGTTGGTAACCGGTTTATAACAGCAATAAGTCATCTCGGCAAAGTCCCGGTCACAGGACTGGAGCAGCGTGATAGTTTCTGTCAGGGGGGATAGTACATACAGTGCCATTGTGGGCTTGTACTGGGAAAAGTGATTCAGATGTGTCTATTTACTCCCGCACTCAACGGTCGCCTCAAATGAAAGGTACCAGGTGTGCCGATCTCCACTCTGCCCACCTCTCTGCGTAGAACTCGGGCAGGAACGTGCACGTAGACCAACCGCCCGTGCCACGTCACCCAGCTACTGATTAGTTTCACCTCCACCACCCCGCCCCCCACCCTTCAAAGTCCCCTTCCTTACGAACACACACACACGCACACGCGCATTTCACTTCACACACAGAGACGACGGAGAGAGAATGGCCACGGCACTGCAGACGGGTGGATTCGTCCTGGGCCTCATCGGCTCGGCCGCCATCATCGCCGCCACGGGGATGAACAACTGGAGCGTCAAGGACCGTCAGGAGGAGGTGGTGACCTCGGTGTACACCTACAAGGGCCTGTGGCAGGACTGTGAGACAGCCAGCTCGGGCTTCACGGAGTGCAGGCCACTTTACGGCATCCTGGGCTTCACAGGTAATTTACTGCTGGGAATTTTTCTTCAAGCGTTCTACACTGTAAGGTGGGGAAATGGCCTTGTAAGCGTTGCCAGTGATGTACCATGTTCATCTCCCTAAAGATCGAGTTAGGGGCAAACGGGTGTGGTTGTCACGGCCGTTTAGTAAGTGTTTACTGTGTTTTCTAAGTGATTGCCTGTATCACCAAACTGTGCCAAGGTTCTTAAAGCATTACTGTCAAAAACATATATTTTTTAGGGGCCTAGTTAAAATGAAATAAATTCAAGTCTTCTTTTTGACCATTGTCTGTAAACGTGAAATATATTTTCCCAACACTATCATTGAAATTCATGATGTAGAGGGACCTTACAAACGTGATCCATTGTCATCTCAAGGGAGTGGTTCTGCTTCTCCTGCCACAAATTAGTTAGAATCTCTTTAAAAATACTCTGATCAATCTACCCACCCACAAAATTCCTATTTATGAACAAATCCACAGGATTTCACCAGAACGTTTTAACCTAAAAATATTCTGAAGCAGCTGTTGCTACTTTCATTCTGGTAGTGTGGTGGTCCAAAAACACTGGTAACTAGGCTGGAGTTGAAACAGGCCGTTTTAAACAGGACTCTGCAAAAGTATTAGTGTCTGTGGTCCTCTACCACCCTGGTGTCCCCCATTTGGACAATTCACCACAGCCCACGAAGCCTGCACACAGGTGTGCCAGTTCTCACAGGTGTTTTGTGTTTTGGTCATTATGATAGTTATTTCTGTCCTTGCTTTTCCAAAGTTCATCGAGCAGTATTGTTTAGCAGTCAGCCGTGTGCTTCTGGTCAACGCAATCGCTGCAGTCTGCTAACTGTGCTGTAGTTCTTAGTCTTCTAACCTGATAGCGTATTAGGCAGTATCTGTTTCCTAATAGTGTTTTAGGTGAGTTCTGTTCTATAGCCTTTTTCGTTTTTAGCGTTCAGTGTTGTTAGGGCACTTTAGTCTCATGCTGATTTGCCATTTATTTTGGCTAGGTTTTTGTTTTGGGCCCCTGCCCTCTGTAGCGTTTTTGTTCAGCCTGTGTGATCAGTAAACCACCTACACTTGAGCCTGCACCCTCTGTGACAATTAGGCACCTGAAAGTCGAACTAAGGCCGTTTATTTGGGTAGTATGTGTTTTAATAAAAAATATATATAAATACATGAATATAATATATATTTTAAATGATAAATAAACACTATCAAAATAAACTACTTTAGTTTGACTTCCAGGTGCCTAAGACTAAGGACTGTTAATATATATATATATATATATATATGTATGTATATATATATACTGTATATACAGCTCCAGAAAAATTAAGAGACCACTGCACCTTTTTCTTTCCTTTCTAAAAAAGTTGAAAAAGGTTTTGAGTGAGGAACAGAAGGGTTAAAATTAAGAAACCACTGCAAATTGAACGCTTCTGTTCCTCACTCAAAAGTTTCCTTTTCAACTTTTCTGGAAAGGAAAGAAAAAGGTGCAGTGGTCTCTTAATTTTTTCCGGAGCTGTATATATATATATTTCTTCTTTATATATACATAGCATATATATGGGTGATCCATGGGTGATCCATATATTCCATATATATATATGGAATCATGGCAAAAAAATAGTGGACATTTAGAGAAAAAAGGTATTTTACCTAATGTGACAGGGAATTTTTGACCTATTTCTTTTTCATATTCATTCCTGTCCTCTTCCCAAATGAACTCCCACCCACTACCTTGGCCTGCTCCTAGCCGTGTTGACTTTAGCAGCAGTGTATGGTGGTGGCCAGCCTGATGCTCAGTCAACATCATTATCATAAAATTATGAGTAAATGCATAAGTGAAGTGTCCAAAGGTGTTCATTGTGAAACTTGTAGGGTGTGTTAACACCTAACCGCTAATTGAACAACTACGTTTATGATTGGAGGCTGACGGAATGTGTATGCAGGCGGGAGTGTGCGTTATGGTGTGTGTGTGTGTGTGTGTGTGTGTGTGTGGTTAGAGTAGATGTTTGTGTCTGTATGAAATACGTGGACGGTAGTGTGGGCCGAAAGTGTCGTTTTTTTGAGTGGGACAAACTATATATTGTGCATTAATATTTTGCTATTTTGTTACCCGAGTTTGAGATTGCGTTCAGACAGCCTAATTAGGTTTGGCACTGTCTCGAGTCATCTTGTTATTCAGCGTGTGTGTGAACTATGCTGATCCACTCATTTAGGTACAGATGTCTTTCATCCATGGTGTTTGTCTTTTAGGGCACCTTTCATTTGTGGATGCCTTTCAGGACCCATTTATTTAGTAGTCGAGGGTGGACCAGTTGCTTAGGCTGCTGCCTCCAGTGCACATGCACTGCTACAGCAATAATAAAAGACATATAAATACAGAATACATAATAAAAATAAATACATAAACATTAAGAAAAGCAATCACAGTGAACAATAAAAATAGAATTTATTAAAATATTATATACATTTCCTTGTGGGCACTAGGACATGACGCTTAAGGTTACTTTGCAAGGCATTCCGTGAGCGGAGTTCACTATGGCCAAAAGCTTTTCTACCTAAATGTTAGTAAGCCCGTGGTATCTAAAGGACAAGGAAGTCTTGAGAGCGTGTTCGAAAACTGCAAGTTTTCCCGTTTTTTGAGGAAAGTAAAAGTGGAAGTTTCTTGTGTTCCTTTGGGGAAAAAGGGTCACAAATAGCATATTATCCTAGATCAGTAGGGATGTGTGCTTCCCTGAAGGGTTGAGTGGTGACTACCAAGGGTCCTGTAATCCAGGGTTTTCCAACTGTCACAAGATAACAGCCCTAACTCACAAGTCATCTATCAAGGATCAGCTGTGTGAAAAATGTCTAAAAGACATTTAGGTTTCTGAAGCTACTGGTAATTATTGATATGCATATATTTTAAAATAGATTAATACTGGGTTGATAAAATCTACTTCTGATAGAGACCCGTGATCCTACTTAACTTAGCTAAACGAAAGCTCAAGGTCAAATCCATCAATTTAGATCCTCAAGGAAGATGGATCACTGAACATACTATTGGATAGATGTGGTTAATAAATGTATTTGGACAAAAATATGACGATCTGTAATGAAAATCTTTGACTATCTGAGCTGTCACCAAGATGAACATTTACATTATAATAGTGGAGTATTGCAAATTAAGAGGTTATCTATAAATACTTGAATGAATGAATAACAAGAAATAAGCATCCCCTACTGGGTTAGTCTACAGATCTTGATGTATTGCTAGTTGGTAATTTATGACTGTGATAGAGAGAGAGACCAGTGAAGATCTCAAATGATGACTGTTTCCTGATGGCATGGACGTGTACTCTCCTCATACTCACTTCAAACACATGCAGAACTACATCCGCCCCCCCCCCCAGCCCCACCCTAAACCACCCTGGACTAGCTAATACTCTTCCGGTTTCATTCGGTAAGAGAAGAGGAAACAAGTTGTGTTAATGTTTAAAGTCAGTCTCGCAAACGTTAGAGGCAGGATTCCACACAGTGCCCCTCTAACTACAACTGTTTATTCCTGACGTGATTCGGTTTTCTTCATTGTTAAAGTCTTTATTCCTTTTAACATTTACATTTTAGTCATTGAGCAGACACTCTAATCCAGAGCGACTTACAGTAAGTGCCTACATTTAAAAAAAAAGCTCACATTGGAACCCACGTCCGTCCCTGGTACTACGACCAGCAAATGCATCTGTGCCTCATGCCACTAAAATACTGCAGTTGATCATAGATATACTTTTGCTTAATTACATTTCTGTTCTGAGGAAGCTACTGGAGTGTGTAACTAATGGTTCTCCTGTGGCTGCTTTGTCTTCTAGCTTCCTTCCAGGCAGTGAGAGCACTGATGATAGTAGGCGTTGTCCTTGGTGTTATTGGGGCAGTGATAGCCATGTTCTCCCTGAAGTGCCTAAAAATGGGCAGCATGGAGGACTCCTCCAAGGCCAAGATGACCCTTACTGCGGGTATCATGTTCATCACTGCAGGTACTGGGACAAAAAAAATACACATTCATACACTCTAAACGTGTTTATTTGGCGGTAATGTGTAACCAACCATGTCTTCAGTCAATTGTTAAAAACAACTTGAGTCAGCAGCTTGCTTTTATTGCACGCTCATGTTACCACTGAGTGGATGAACTCTTCCCTCCCTCTGTCAGGTATTTGCGCTATTGCTGGAGCGTCAATCTACGCCAACCAGATAGTGGCTAGCTTCATGACGACCATGTACAACCCCAACTTTGGAGGAGGGATGGGCCAGGGAATGGGGATGGGGATGGGGATGGGTGGAGGAAACATGATGCCCAGGTAAAACAGCATCCCACTAACAGTAGCTAGCTCTACTTCCATATTTGGTCACGGTTTGATTGTAGACTGGTGAGTCAGTTGTTCACTGTGCTTTTTCTCTGTGACAGGTACACATTTGGCCCCGCCCTTTTTGTTGCCTGGATAGGCGCGGCTTTGCTGGTATTGGGCGGGATTCTGAAATGCGTGGCCTTTAAGGGACTGCAACCGGACAAGTCAACGTTAGTTGAAATATAAAATTTTTTTTTACAGAATGAAATAAAGGAGTTATTTTTCGATAATAGTGAATTTTTTTCATGTGTAAGTTAAATTTGCAATAATGACATTTTTGTGCATTTTCCCACCAGCTACACGGGAGTTGCTTACAAAGCCGCCCAAGCCCAGAACAGGCCTGTCTATGACAACCAACCCGAAAAGAGAGACAACCAAAAATATGTATAATTCCTGTTTGATTCCACATCACCAAATAGTAGTCTGCATTAAAAAGTAGGCCAATTTGTCTTTATGTTGCTTTGGATTATGATTCTGCATATTGAAACATTTCCTACATTACTTTCCATACATTTGAAGGCTTTATTTAAAAGTGTGTATTCTGTTGTGGTTGATAGTGGGTTCCATTTTTATAGCATTTTATACTGCCAATACCCTTTTTTATGTTTATATGGTTGCATGTAATGTGTTATTGCTCCTTTGTCAGTGAACCATTAAGGCAATTGTAAAGCGTACAATAAAATTTACTAAATATCTGTAAACCCCCAAACCTTATTTTCTGCTATTCAAATATCCTACCATTGGAGTCACAGAAAAGTACATTCATTGCCTTTATCAGAAAACTGTCATACACATTCTTGGAAAGTGTGATATTTTCTTCCACTAGATGGCATAAATGTTGAACCCTTCAACAAATGAAAGCTACCCCTCTGGGTTCTTAGAGTCCATCCAATATCTTCTCTCCTCCATGACCAGGAAACAGGTGTGTGGTTGAGGACACAACTCAGCAATTGTAAAAGCATAATTTCTTTTTCAATACTCCTCTGATAATCATATTGTTTAAATCTAGCAAACCGCCTTTCAAATAAACATTTTCTTGTCAGAGAGAAGCATGTGCACGTTTAAAAACAATGCTACATATTGTTTTATTGTTTTATCCTACACATCTAATTTGTTTTTTAATTACACCTCTTTTCAGATCTACCCCTGTAAAAATAATTTTCTTGATGCAAGTCAAAATGGACAATCTCATTTTCTACTAAGAACATCACCCATGTTCCTACTATTCGCAAGCAGGTCACCTTAACTTTTTCAAAAAAGGACCCCATAAAGGCAAATCAGTTAGCTAAAACACTTGATAAATGCCCATGTAAGCCAGATGCCTTCAAAGCTTTTTGTGTAAGAAGCAGACACAGGTCTAAGCGCCACAGACACAGTGAATAAAATGCAATGTATGCTCCAACAGATGACTCAAAGCATTAAAAAAATACCATTAAAGACATTTAATTAGCTGTTGCATTTTTCATCCTCCCCATCCGCATTCCAACGCTGGGAATCCAGAGTCTCTCCACAGCAACATGCCCATTGAGACACACCTGTACATCAGGTCTCACATCCCAGGATGTGGTTTACTGTGAGGCCTTCACTAATGTGTGCCTCAACAAAGCATTTGCCTGAAGCGAGCCACTTGGATTCCCCCATCCTAAGACCCCAGAGCTGATAGCATTAGCAATATTTTAAATACAGGGACAACTAAAACTGGAGGAGAAAAACAACTTTCACAAATAAAAAAGAAAAAAGAAAAAAAAGAAAAAAAGAGTTAAAGCAGTGAACGTCTGTCTCTTTGGATAATCCATTACAATAATTTTGTAGTTACTAGGTATTTTGATATTTTTGCAAATCTATAAAATGGTTGGTTTACATCCAGGCACAATTTAAACATGAAAATCTACTGACAAAGTTAATAATTTTTTCAGATACAAAAGAAATTTCTAACAGTGCAATCCTTAAACATATAATTAAACAACGAAATCCAAAGAGCATATATTCATAGCAGGGGGGATGGGTGGACGGGCACTACAAATTGGTATCATACACTTCTAACTTCTCACTCAGGAATTCTTCTACGCTATCGGTGTTCCACTTGAGAATGCTGAGTTCTTCGGCAATGTTCCCGTTATCGTCCAAAAGCTTCAGTATAGGGTCTGCACCTCTTACATACTGCAACCAAACACAGAAAGCACCATCAGAACTGCTGCATGAAACTCCTGTACATTCACATCAACTCCGAAACACTGTGTAATATTTTAACATTAGGGTGAAGCGTGGTTTTTATGGTTTCTATAGTGACAAAGAGATTATTTTCAAAACAGCTGGGTTATTTGCATTCCAATGCTGTACAATAAGAGAGAAAAACATCCCTTTCTACGTACAGCATTTGATGCTCAATGTACAAAACAAAACACTGTACAAAACATGCAATAGTATCCACAATTACTTTGTACCTTAATTTGAAGACCCTTAAACATCTTCGGCTTGTCAGACCTGACAAAAGCTACGGAGAGAAAACAAGGTTAACTCACTACCACAGGTCTAATGAATAAGTCAGTTGGATACACTGTTCCATTGTTACACAAAGTTTCTAAACGAAAAAAAAGGGTTGGAAAACATTCTTCGGCAATCAAGTTAAGGAGGACCCATTAATGGGCCTGAGTGTACATCTGCCCCAAACAGCACCATATGGCCCTGTGTTCTAACACTCAAACCCACGTCGACAGAGGCAGTAAACTGGTGCCAGTAAACTGACACCAACATGAATACTGACGCTTATGCATTTCACAAGCCGGGTGGCCACACAAGAATGCCACACGACTCACCTTGGACTTGAGGGAACCTCCCCAGTTTTCATCCGCACACTTCCAAGATGGCCCCAGGGTGAAGCTATGGAGGGGAGGGTACATTGTTAAGGGTGCATATGGCCAGGGTATGGCTCTGGAACACTAGACGAAAGACACACACTGAAAACAATGAACAAAATCTCCAGGCCGTCCTCAGAGGCCACAAGGTATTTGTGTGTGTACTAGGCTACATCATGGCTAATGTGATAGGTAATAGAATGTTGTACAATTTATGCTGATATCTTATCAATCCAATCTCTAAATCATACAACGAGTGTGCTTAAGGGCCCAGAATGCATCGTGCATTACCCACTATCCTAGTCAATGAAACAAATTGATTGATTAATTTCTGGAGCGGTGAACCTCCGCAAGAAACGAAAATATGTGGCCAGCCAAAACGTACAGTTTTAGTAAAAAAACAACAAGCCAACTTCCATACTATACATTTTTACACCCTGTGACGCCCTGATAATTCTGGTCAGTCTCATTCATAAAAGCAGTACACTGTCTGTTCCTCTGGGACATTAAACTGCGAGCCCCTGTATATGAAAGGACTCTGATGGATGGCAGCTTTGTGGCCTTCTGGTAATCAAGACTCCACACCAATACACAATAACTTAGAGGAAATTGGAGTTCACAGCAGTATTTCACAGGCACGCTGTTACAAACACAAATTAAATTACACCAGCAAGCTTTCTCTCCCTTAAGCCATCGCAGCTAATTACATTTTCTTATTTTTTTCTGCACTACACATTGCATGGGAGGAAGACCCAATTTTGTTGATTATGGGGGAACATAGATAAAGGCTTGATTGTGGGAGGGTTATTGCAACCTCTGTGGCAAAAACCAGACTTCCATCCAACCATGGAAATAAATTTTCAGACACAACAGAAGATCATAACCCAGCCAATGAAAACAGGATACACAGGTATAATTCCAAACATTTTGACTGAATTGTTTCATTCAACATGGTCAGATATGTGTCCAGGAAATGTATTATGCGACAAATGGCGGATAGAATACCATTAAAATAAAACTAACATTGGAGTAATTCAATGACTATGTTCTGTAGTACTCCCACTATGACTTGGCAATTAATTAAGGCTACAGATTAAATAAATTACAAAGAACTTTACAGAGTGATACAAGGTGATGACCTTCGTAACAAATGGAGCTTGTTATTCCAGAGATATTATGATCTACGCTCATCTGTTTGACAAATACTATAATTATCAAAAATAATCTCATTATGGAGACAAGCCTACCCACATGCTATCTGCGAACTGTTGGCTGAGACTGTGCCAAGACCAGTGCAGAAACAAATGTGATTAAATACAACAATTTGTGACAAATCCATTGGTAAGTGTTGAGAATTTTTCTGGAAAGACACTCTCCTGGTGTGAGTTACATTCTGCCTTGGGCATGAATTGTTCTTGACATGAAAAATAAGACCCACAAACGTACATATTAACTTTTTGTGACACATTTGGTATGGGTGTAGCGCTCCTTCTATATGACATACAAGCTGTAAATGTGTAAACTTTGGTAAAAGTTGGGTCATTTATATACTTTGGTAATGTTACACTATATACTACAAGGCAAAGGTAATAACCAAGACGTGATATGAACTGTGCTGCTGCTCAAACTCTTCTTGATAAGCTTGCTATCCTAGGTTGTGTTGCTAGGATACTGCAGAACCTCCAGGGGCTGAGTTAAATCAAGCAGAAATTAGAGGTTTTGCACACCACCATTTCAAGTTTTTTAAATAATTTTTTGAAGTTTGATGGACACTTTGGCGTTAACTGCGTGAACACAAACATAAGCTAGCTAGGACATCAGTTCACAGTGTCCTCTGTCTGCTTCCAATCATGTTTTCCTGCAGTTCTGTTAATGTTACGCAGAGAAATGCTAGCTAGTTATAACACTGGTCCACAGTCTTCTTTGCCCTACTGGCCAAAGACTGGGCTTCGTTCATGAAGTACTGGAATAAAATGGAAATGCTTCTGTACTGACCGACCAGTTGAAATATGGCAAGGTACCCTTTCAACATGGCTGGGGCGTTTTAAAATTGTCACTCATTGCTTCAAGTCACACTCACGTGACAAGAGAATATGCTCCTCAATGTCTGTCAGGAACATAAAACAAAGCTTTGGGGAAATGTACTGTTCAGTAAAAACTGCTGTGCAATGTCATAAACATTTATGCTAACTAAACGCACCCCTGCAGTACCACAATTCTGTTAACAGCACAGCAAGATAAGCTACCTAAATAATGTTAAAAGAGGCAGTGCTCGATGGGCAGGGTTGGGGAGTAACTGATTACACTGCCAGCAAAAATATTTCAATGTTTGAAAAACATGACTCCTTTGAAATACAGAAAGCATGTGTGGATGAAGAAAGTATGACACCTTGTGTTTGATCAGTTTCTCACACTGAAGTATTGCAAGAATCTGTTCTCTTAAAAACATATCACCTGTGTTTTACAATCCAAAGTTACACACTTGAACGCTGACCAATTGGCATTAACATGCAAATGCAGGCATGCATATGAAACGGACGATAAATATGCTATTGCTGACAGTACAGCTTCCTCTGACAGTTTGTCGCTTTCTTTACTCCATTATACTCATCCCTTCCCAACTCGCCGAACAGCGATCTACCCTGGTCGTTGAGCTGAGGTCAACTTACGATCCGGGTCACACAGCACTAGTGAAACTGATGTCAACCAGCATAGCGTTCTCCCTGACAGTTTTCTCAGCCTACACTGGGCACAAACCCTGGTCCTCTGCGTTGCAACACGTGACCGCCTTCCTTGACAACGTTCCAACCATCTGAGCTACTCAAAAAGTACCAATTGTATAGCCCTATCTGAAATCCTACAGGACTGGAAAGCTGCTTTTAAATAGTGGCAACTAGATAAACATCAACTGTTAATGGCCTTTCTCAATCTCACCCCGCTTGTCTAACAGTTCCGAATGTCTGGTCAACAAACAGTTAACCTTTAGTTGGCCATAGTCGAACCTTGACAACACTGAAGGCTCTGAATGACATCATATCAGCTTCAGACAACCAGCATTATTGTGTGGCTTTATTGATTTTGCTTAAGTCTTTGTTACAGACAACCATTGCGTCCAAATTGATATACTCAGCAACCTTAAGTTCTTAAAGAACTGTATAGTTTGTAGACATTATAATAGACCTATAAAAATGTTTTTTTTTTTTTTAGAATTGCTCTTTTCTGGCTTGCATTTTTTTGACAAACTGGGATATGTGTGTCGCTGATTTTTAAAATCTTAATTTGCTACCCATGGGGATAAGATGCAATGTTCCCAGTTCTGTTTAACTCTGAGTAACAATTCAGTACACCCATTCTCCACCATTGATGAATGTTCTTAACTTCATTGTGGGGCATTGAAGGAAAGAACATGATCAGTGTGGATTTAAAAAAAGAAACTACCTAAAGTCTTACCTTCCTGGTCTCCAACTGGGCCTCCTGTTGGCAGCATTGTCTGCAGACAGGTTGGATCTGGCTCAGGCTGAACTCCCCCAGTAGGTCACAGGAGCTACACAGGAGGTTGCTGGAGAAGCCCAGTTCCCTGCATGCCTCTGAGGACAAGTCGGCTCCATATGCTGAAAGCTGAGCAGCAGTGAATGGAGAGGCATTTGATTAGAAACATTTAGGTCCAAACGTGCATTTACAATCAGGCAACAGTGTCAACAGTTCGGTTGTCAGTATTGGCTGGAGTATTCAGAACAAGACTGGAGTGTCGGAATACAGAACTGAGACCTATAGCGCAATACCCCGAGATGCCTTACTGCAATTTTAAACTGGTTACCGACAGAAATACAACAATGAAAGCATTTTTGTCATACCCATGGCTTTTGGCCAAGTTAGCTCACAGGGCTCTAACTACTCAGTTTATAATAGAGATCACATGTTTCATCCCCTCGATGGCTTGGGAAATTAAATGGCCACTCAAGCTATCACGTAGGACACTGACAACATTAGACGTCATTGAGAGTACAAACATTAAATAGGTAAAAATAAAAAAGCTGTAGTAAACTTAGGGAAAGATATTGATAAGTCACCTTGTCCTATAAATATTTACACAGTTCTGAAACCACTGAGGTGGTGTAAAGTCCCCAGTACACCCTGTTGGCATGGCACATTGAACCATTTCTTTTGCGCAGCTGAACGCAATCTGCTGGCACATTTCTAATCTTTTGGGAGAGTGGCAATATTACCCTGGGACAAAGAGAAGTGCATAATCTCCGGACGAATCCCAGCATGCGAACTTCAGCGACACCAAAGAACGCTAGACAATAATTAATGTGCGGAACTATTTTACACAATCCATCCATAAAGGGTGACCATGCACACGCTTGCAAGTGAAAGTATAACTGAACCTTAAACTCACATGTAAAATAGACCATATTTGAAGGGGATCTAATAAATCCCCAACAGGGACAGAAAAAGGATCGATGGAGTAACGCAAAGAGCAGCTTTCAAGTTACGCCCACACTGCTCAAAACAATTAAGGGAAAACGTAATCATCACAGTATAACACCAAGTCAATTAATCTTCAGGGATATCAATCTGTCCAGTTAGGAAGCATAAGCGATTGTGAATCAATGTCTGTTTTGGTGCAAATGAAAGTGACAACAGGTGCACTGGAGAAGAAACAGCAAGACAACCCCGAAAAAGGGAATTGTTTTGCAGGTGGTGGCCACAGACAATTGCTCTCTCCTTATCCATCCTGACTGATTCTTCTCTAGTTTTGCTAGTGTCCTTGTCACTACTGGTAGCATGAGGCGGTACCTGCAGCCCATTAAGGTTGCACAGGCAGTCCAGCTCCTCCAGGATGGCACATCCATACATGCCGTTGCAAGGTTTGCTGTGTCTCCCAGTACAGTCTCCCGAGACTGAAGGGAGATACCAGGAGACAGGCCATTACATGAGGAGAGCTGGACAGGGCCGTAGAAGGGCATTAACCCAGCAGCAGTACCGGAATCTGCTCGTTTGTGCGAGGAGGAACAGGAGGAGCACTGCCAGAGCCCTACAAAATGACCTCCTGCGGGCTACTGCTGTGCATTTTTCTGACCAAACTATCAGAAACAGGCTCCATGAGGGTAGCATGAGGGCCCGACGTCCTTTAGTGGGACCTGTGCTCACAGCCCAGCACCATGCAGCTCGACTGGCATTCGCCAGAGAAAACCAGTCCACCATTGGTGCCCGATTCTCTTCACAGATGAGAGCAGGTTCACACTGAGCACATGTGACAGATGTGAAAGAGTCTGGAGACGCCGTGGTGAACGTTATGCTGCCTGCAATATCATCCAGCATGACCGGTTTGGCAGTGGGTCAGAGATGGTCTGGGGAGGCATATCCTTAGAGGGTCACACAGACCTCCATGTGCTAGCCAACAGTACCCTGACTGCTGTTAAGTACCGGGATGAAATTCTCAGACCTTACGGTGGTGCACTGGGCCCTGGGTTCCTCCTGGTGCAGGACAATGCCCAGCCTCATGTGGCCAGAGTGTGTAGGCAGTTCCTGGATGACGAAGGCATTAATGCCATTCACTGGCCCTCACATTCTCCGGACCTGAATCCAATCGAGAACCTCTGGGACGTTATGTATCGATGCGTCCAATGCCGCCAAGTAGAGCCACAGATTGTCCAGGAGCTCACTGATGCCCTGATCCAGGTCTGGGAGGAGATCCCCCAGGACACCATCCGCCGTTTCATCAGGAGCACGCCCAAATGTTGTTGGGAGTGCATACAGGGCACGTGGGGGCCATTCACACTACCGAGTCACATTATGAGTTGCCGTGATGAAATTCACAAAAGTTGGAACAACCTGTGAACAACCTGTGTCAACTGTTTAGTTTGATTTTCGGTGTGAGTTTGAATCCAGCCCTCAATTGGTTGGTAATTTTGGTTTCCATTGACCGTTGGTACATAATTTTATTCTCAACAAATTCCACAATGTACAGTAAAGATTTAGATTTTTAATATATTTCGTTCATCGAGACCCAACGTGTGATTTAAGTGTTCCCTTAATTTTTTTTGAGTAGTGTATTTCAGTCAATGAGAACTAATTGTAATTTTACTTCCTGAACCACAATCTCGGAAAGAGGAGCACATAACCATTTTAATACTCTCGTTCATTTATCTTCACACATTTATTTAATATTTCGGCTCGTCCAGCAATAATAATAAAATGTAATATTTTAGAGTTGTCTCGACGTGATTAGCTCTTTGCCTTCTCACCAGTCACTTAAATGACTGTGAGCAGTTTCAGCATGTTTGCATGCACTGTGTGTGTATGTAAATGTAGTATGTGCGTGTTAACGTTTACTATTTCTCCCAAGGGACGGAAATCAGTTGAATTAAAAAGACCTTGCTGTCAAAACTGAACAAACTTTACTAACCGATGCGATTTGCATAAGCCACGTCATTCGCTACGTTATCGGTTGCTAATGTTGCAACAAAAGAAGTGAGTATACATCGAGTGTAGTAAAATAACTTGACATCCATTATCCGCTGAAAAAATTACCAACAAATCGCCAAGTTTATACTGCTGTCGTACCGGATTTTTATTCAGGAACCTACCGTTTGTATGAGAGAAAGAAGCCATAGCAAATAAACCTCTCCCGACATTTTGCGTTGTTAACGGAAGGAAATTGATGAGTGAGGACCCGTTAAAATGTAAGTAGTACTGCCAAGTGCCTGACATCCTGTAAGTTGTAAAACACACGTTTTGGTTTATTTGTTTGTATTCAACACAGTTTCAATTAAATATTCACAAGAATAATATCTGATTATTGTCTTTTTTTCGTTTCAAAGTGATATTTCCCTGTTCTTAGTTTTTTTTTCATATGGATAAAATTAAGGCACCTTACACATTTCTTCTTTGATTGGTCACTCACATATACACTTCATTCGCACGCGGAGACTGCCCTCTATAGCCAAATTCAAGAACTGATTAAAATGTATCCAATGGTGTTTCAACAGACTTGACTGGTGACGAATGAAAAGCCTATTCAGTTTAGTGGACCGTTGGTTCCACCAATAGGGTTTTCCTAACTAATAAATCCTCCCACGAAGATAGGCATGCGGATTGAACTGAACTGGACAGAGCTACGGAGGAAGAATCAAGAAGACCGAAGAATACAAGCTCATTTCTGTTGACACCCTTGGGGAAACATCTCAACGGCATTGAGGTTTCGTGCAGTTCTCTTTAATGAGATTACAATATTGTCTTATGGAACGAATAATTTGGATCGGAGTGTGTCCCCTACTGAAGACGTAGATATTTAAATACAGGACAATAACAATTCCAATGCACAGGGCCATGCACAGACACTCGCTCTGTAATTGACTATTACATTGCCTTTTTAAATTGTGATTCTCTAAAAATGGAATGACCTGTTCTCACTGGCTTGTTTGATGGGGCTACTAAGGATGATGATGCCGCCCAAGTTTCAGCTTCTGGCGCTGTTGGCATTCGCAGTGGCCATGTTCTTCTTGGAGAACCAAATCCAGAAGCTGGAGGAGTC
Source organism: Esox masquinongy (assembly GCA_016801175.1). NCBI lineage: Eukaryota > Metazoa > Chordata > Actinopteri > Esociformes > Esocidae > Esox > Esox masquinongy. Next base: position 106,634 of record JACXGI010000657.1, read on the forward strand.
TCGGGGAAAACTAGGTAAGACTGCAGTCTATTCATCCTGCTACACGCAGCAGGTAATAAAACATGAATGAGTCTGCAAGATCCAGCGGGGTTTTAATTATTGCTAAAGCATCATGTCAGCTTGGTTGCCAATTTGGGGTTGAGTTGTGACAACATCATTCTCTCCCCGTGGGAAGTGACAAGCTGACATTTTGAGGGCAGAGTGCATGTCCGGTCGATGTAACACAATAAACAGTCAAGTTATGTTGAGTATACATTTTTTTATGGTTGGCAAAAATGCGACCTGTGGCACTGTTTTTATGGGTTAATCAATGGCGTTGGAGAGGATCAAAACCACAATGTATCATGGGTAAAATCTGAACGACTGGCTGATCTACAAATAATAAAGAGTAGTTATTTATGATGCAGGTGATTTGTAGAGCGTCCAGTTAGCAGTCGTATCCCGTTTTGTTCCTCCTACACGGCCATTGATAGTGTATAGTCGTCAGGCTCAGCGAATAACGATTGAGCGGGACAACGAGGCAACTGGGCCAGGACTGGGGGGCTCTGTGGCTGTGGAGTACGGACACGTACAAATTCACAAAAGGTCCAGATAGGCTTCATACAAGGTGACTGCAATTGCTGTGTGCGTGCCGAGAGAGAGGCCTTTGAATGATGGTCAGTAATTCCGCCGTGGTGGCCCATTGGGATTATGTAAATAGTATATCAACCCATTCAGTGTACATTTTGTGTATTCAGTATTATTGGCAACCTCCATATTCATGGTATAATTGAAATGGAATTGATCATTCCAATGTTTTCTTCCTTGGTTTTCACTGCAACTTTTTGATATAAAACAATTATCTGCTCACAAACTGCTATTGTAGTGGTTTGTTAGGGTAGTCCCATAAACAATGTAGGGATGTTATCTGAATGTTACAGATAGACAAGAAAATAAATTGCAGAAACAACACAAAAAATGATATCAAAATGCGTCTGGAGTAAAATAAAAAACAACACAAATTGCAGAAGCAAGACTTAAGGGGAACTGTGTTACTCAACAAACTAACCCTAAGAATTTGTTGCCATGGCAATATGTCTTAATGCCTTGACAAGTAAATGTCTGTACACTGGAGCCGTGAATTATGTGCTACATAGTCAAATAGTTCTGAGGTGAGGCAGGGCCATATGAGACACTTTTGGCTGTCCAACCTGGTGCTGATGTATTTCTCCCATCTGAGAAGGAGAAAGCAAGTTCTATACTGGCCAAGTTGACTTTGGCAATTTATTTATATATTTATCTGAATATATTGCTCATTTTAGGGCTGCACAATCAATCGAAATTACAATATTTATGTGAAGTATTCTTAAAGCGAGGGCATGCAATATTATCAGCTATGTGTAACTGTTAAATATCATTTTCTGCTTCCAGCAAACACCAAACACTACCCTGCATTTCTTTCTCCTCTCTGTTATCAATATGCATGTGAATGCTGTTCAATTAGAACAAAACCAGCCAACCAGTTGTTCACTAATAATTCCATTTATACAATTCACCCAATTTGCATCTAACAATTCGCTTTTATGCTCATGTCTTGCCAGCCCTAGCACATGCCAATATCGGCCATTTACAACATCCTAATCAAAATCTCCAGCAGACCACTGTGATTTGCTTATGTTCTTATTGTGTGGGTTTTAATAATCTCTTCCCAGACTGCAATCAGTCCATGACGTTAATGGTCTTGTAGTGTCATCTGTGTTATTTGGTGACAGAGCACCCTTTTCCGACAGGATATGTTTTGCCTCCTGCCATGCCCTGATTGTAAACACAAAATAGTTCTTAATTGATTTGTGGGGTGAAACTAATCTCTTTCCCAAACACTTCCACCCAAATGCGCTAAAAGTCTGGTAGGTCATTAAATGTGATAATACATTGTTACTACAGAAACTAGCTAGCTATTTCAAGGAACATTGCATTTCGTGTAGTGGGCTACCAGATAATTAGCTTTTCATTTGTAGTATGATGAAGTGGCTCGGGCTGGACTGAATGTAATGGACAAGTCCAAAGTATAATGACATAATGAAACATTAGGAATACCACTCTAAATGCCATTTCAAGTCACACCTTGCAGTATTTTGACTGCTAAAATCAACAGAGAACATACTTTGCTCCGTAGGGTTACCCCCACTAAGGCCAACTTCGAAAGGCTGTCATGCCACGCTTGAATGCGCTAGCCTGCAGACAAGGTTAAGATGTAACAGACGTTTGTTGAAACGTGAGGTTCTTTAGCGTCAGCTCATGGGGAGGCTAATGGTATGCTTTCCTCATGGGTTGTAATTCTAGAGGGGAGTCAGGCTGTGCTCTCTAGGAGCTGCATAAATAGAAACTTTGTTTATAAACCTGTCACCTCGTGGCCCTTGTAACTAAGCAGCTATCTACGCCCAACCACCAAACCAGACATGGGGTGGTCCAAGCCTCACATCAACATGTGCAATGCCAAGGGTTGGCTTGAGTGGTGTAAAGCATGCTGCCACTGGACTCGGGAGCAGTGGAAATGTGTTCTCTGGAGTGATGAATCATACTTCACTATCTGGCAGTCTGATGGACGAATCTGGGTGCGGCAGCTGCCAGGAGAACGCTACCTACTGGAATGCATGGTGCCTACTGTAAAGTTTGGTGGAGGAGGGATAATGATCTGGGGCTGTGTTGCAGGGTTTGTGCTAGGCCCCTTAGTTTCGGTGAAGGGTCATCTTAATGCTACAGGATACAAAGACATTTTAGACAATTGGATGCTTCAAACTGTGGCAACAATTTGGGGAAGGCCCTTTCCTGCCCCTGCGCACAAAGCAGGATCCATGAAGACACGGTGGCCTGCACAGCCCTGACCTCAACCCCACTAAACATCTTTCGGATGGATTGGAACGGTGATTGCGAGCCAGGCCTTCTCGTCCAACATCGGTGCCTGACTTCACAAATGCTCTTTTGGCTAAATGGGCACAAATTCTTGCAAAATCTTCGAAAATCTTGTGGAAAGCCTTCCCAGAAGAGTGGTGGCTGTTATAGCTGGGGGGGGGGGCAACTCCATGTTCATGCCCGTGGTTTTGGACTGGGATGTCCAGCAAGCTCATATGGGTATAATGTTTAGGTGTCTACACACACACACACACACACACACACTTTTTGCGTGTGTGTGTGTGCGCGTGTGTGTGTGTGTGTGAGTGTGTGAGTGTGTGAGTGTGTGTGTGTCACCGCACAGGCATATATACATTAACCACCACACTAGTCTCCACTGCAGTTTCCATAAGTGGTAGAACAATAAGCAGCTCAAATGCAAGCATTTTGTTGGCCATAACTGAGTTTAATTGCTTTTTACTTGACATTGTGGTTGAGGGAAACATCAACAAGGTGTTGTCTGTTTTAAGAATTCACACGAGGCTCTTTAATGCAAAGAAGGGAGGATGCAGTGTGCATCATGGATGTTTCTGGAGAGGGGGGCTCCTTGATGTAGGAAGGCCTCCTGCTCAACATTCATTCATTCCCGGGCTGCAACTTGTAAACCAGTTAGACCGGGTTTGTGCTTTATTCCACTGCCATGCCGGGCCGCAGCCCTGTTACTGCTGAGTTCCCTGGACTGGAATTTTCTCATGAAAAGACCTTGCCATCCCCAGACCCACAACAACCATAAGAGTAGGCTACTGTTTCATGTGATTGATAGTACACTAGCTAACACCTACCTCTTGAAGTTGACCTGAGTCACATGGGTTGTGTCAGCCAGGCTAAATAGCCTCTGGCTCTAGAAAGTCAGTCTGAGTGCAGTGCTACATCATCGCTGATCTGCTGACGTGGGCGAGTTCCTATAGTTCACGTCTTGGACATCTGAAGGCAACAATTGTAATGATGAATCTGACCGTTATAAAAGGTCAAGATCTTGATACTCTATTGGGCGTCCCTAACAAGACCTTATTGTACGTTTCTGAAAAGTGAGAACACTTGTCATCATGAGCCATTTTGCGTAGATTAACAGCAACCGTTTGTTTTTTGTCATTATTAGTTAATTCTATCGCGCAACAAAACGTGGAATGAGTTGGTCTGAATTCATCACTGCAGTATCAAATATACGGCAATACAGCATTTTTGTGTAGTCGATTTCAAAGCTGCAGGCCTACATGTAAAATGTGTGACAATCAAGTCTTGGTGGTGGCTCATTTGTACGTTTAAGAACCCCTCCACCCACTAAAGTTTTAAGGCTGATTCAGTAAATGACAATATATCATGCGGCATTGCATGGTG
>JACXGI010000657.1:111002-123513 GCA_016801175.1 Esox masquinongy
GGGTATTGGCCGGCCTCTTCACTCCATAGAAACACTAACAGAGCTGCAGGAAAACAGCACTAGGCAGGGCAGGACCGAGTGCCGCTGTCAGTGTCCCAGCCATTGAGGAATTGAAGAGAGTTGTCAGTCAATGTCAGCCAGCTAGCTTGTGTCCCTGCACTGTTACCGAGTTCACACCGTTGGCTCACCTGGTTCTCCTGTACTCTCATTTTCTCCCCTTTTTTTTTTAAAATCCGGAGTACTTGGATTCCCTTTGAACTCCTATTGAACCCATGGAGCCCGTTTTTTAGCTTCCGCAGGATTTTAAAAGACTTCAGTCATTCACGGTCATTTGGCTTTGCATTCACTACAGAGCAGCTACTGTACACATCTAGGGTCAGTGTCTAAATGGTCATCAGTCCCCTGAAACATGCCAATTGAGGGCCTAGCGGATTGTATGCCACAGTGGAAATGCCGGTGTCGAGAATGGATTTGGAATGACCGCTAATGGCTGTATGTTGAGCAGATACTGTATGGCCCTGATTGGTTCATTCATGGCATTTGCTCATACTTGAGTGAAGATTGTCTTGCCGTTAAGTTACATTTCAGTGCACACTTGCAAATGGATGACTGACGGGCTAATCAGTGTTGTGAACTGTTTCGCACCCCTGGGGTGTAATTGAGACTACTTTCCTTGCGCCACAGCGTTCCCTTGTCGTCTTCCTAGAGGTTTGACGAACGATGCAGTATTTGGGGTTAAGCATGCGTGAAAGCAGCTGTCGTTTATTTGTGGCGGGTGACTACTGCTTTATAACACTTATAAACATCCTTCTCAGAGACCCTGCTGAAAATTAGCTTCCATAGATTGACGCTGTCATCATAAATGATAATATTATTACTTTTCATCTGTGTCCTTCCATTGCTGGTCGATGACCATAAACAACCACTTCATCTGGAGTCTGGGAAGCTACCGCAGTGCTACATGATAATCCCCTGTGGCAAAACAGCCTTTGGATGAAAGTCTAACATTTGGGAAAGACCTATCTGCCGCTTCAGAGCTGCAAGTTGTATCAAAGGCGTGGGGAAGGGGGGTGGGGTAGAAGATTTAATTTTCATCTCAACACAGAAATATTTAAACCCCTGGCTGCTCACATCATAAGCCTTAACAAAAGGGAGGGAGAAAAGAGTTCCTGCAGCGTTTTACAACCAACTTCATCGGAGATTAGCTAGGCATATGGCATTCTGGCTGAACTTTTCCACTTTGCTCCTTCAGCCAGTTGCCACTAGCTTGTATAACCACAAAGTCATAAGCTACTTCCTATATACCTATGATATACAGTGCATGGTGTGACTTTTTTTCTGCAGTTGATAGATAGGTTTGCAAAAAAATTGGAATTTGTTTAAGAACATGAGTGGCTAGTAGAATACATCTACTAATCATACCAAAGTCAATATCAGCACTTAAAGTAGTTGTAATATTGTTAGACAAAAAGCAATATTAATTTAGGAGCTAATAAGGTACAGTGTCATATTCTGCTTGGTCAAAATATAATTTCTTGCTCAAATCTGTTTATCAGTTATCAATGGCAATGCACTATGTTAGATTTAGCTGACATTTCAAGCCCAGCTTGCACAAAACACCTGGAAGTGTATTTTTTTTTTTTTTTTTTTTGCAGGAATGTGGCAATGCTGAAGCGGAGACAGTGAGAAAAGTACAGTTTTGCTTCATGATAGTTGGAGGCAAAAATCATATTAATGTGATGGTGCTGTCTGTAGATTGAGTAAATGTAAACTAAACGTATACTTTTCATGATGATATCGATAAATAAGTGTTCTAGGCATGTATGAGCGTATTGTTTTACAATTGTTATCAAATGTGATGGTATGTTATCCCCCATTTCCGGATTTCACAAATTGACCCCTTAGACATGGAATCATGGTGAAAGAATTTAATATATTTTATCCACTAAGTGAAGAACGTAGGCTTTCACCAAATTGCTAGGAGTTGTATTTGTTTTTCGGGGATGGATTATCCCTTTAAACCTAACCTCAACCATGCTATTAACATCATGCCTAATCCTAAACTTAAATGAATTGTCCAGCTTCCAGATTCTATGAAGTATGACATAATCAATTACAATGTGACTGAAGTATTTTTCTTTCCAAACTGATTTAACTACCTTTACTGAAAACCTGAAAATCAGGTTTTCTGTGTAGGAATGGTGTGGGTGTACCGCAACAAATGGTGTGTATCAGACATAAAATATGAATTTGAATATGCTCTTCAATATACTGCTTATTGACCTGCTCAAACCTCTCTAGATTGCTGATTGGCCATTTAAAACACTTCAGTAGGATAACCGCATTCTCCTCAGCATTTGTCAAAAGTTTATTTGACAGACATTCAATTATTTCTCCCTTTTTCAAATAGGCTTTGGCCAGTACAGTAACAGAATGTGATCTTTTTAAAGTGACATTTTCACAAGGCATTTACTTCAAATTTCCACCCCAGAAGCACAGTATATATTTAAGTTATGATTGTGGCTGTGGAATCTTGACTTGGTTGCTAAACAATGTAGTAGAAACCTCCTCTGCATTGCATGTAATGTCAGCGTCATATTGCTGCCGAATCCTGGCTTTCAGCTCGTGGCACAGTGCATTTTGTTATGCGGCTCTTGGGAGTTTCTCGGCTGTGCTTTGCCACAGATTTTCTCTTGCTTTATAATGCACTGAGTACTAGCAGTTTGGCACGGTGTGTGGAGACTCTGGGGACCGCCTCTTACTATAGAAGTGGAGTGTCACAGAAAGGCCAGTTGAAACACTCAAATGTTCTTGTTCATGAATGATCATAATCAATTCGTTAGTAGCTGCTTTTTTTCATGTAGCCTTGTTGAACTAGCTCTGGACTTGCTCTTTATTTGTCCTGTGTTGTTTCACTTCACAACTGTTAGTGCAGTGTTTGGTTTACCCAGGCTAATGTCATTGAGGACTATTATTTAGAGCCACTTCTGACCCTGGCGGTACATTTTTGGTGGCCATTTTGTTCCACCTGTCCTCAGTTACCATGACAGCCGATAATGGCTTAGATCTTGTGCTCACAGACGCGTTTGTTATTGTTGCAAATGGGTTCCCTGTTGTTTCCACTGTAGTGCTTTGGGACATAATAAATTGTCCACAGACTTCTCATCTATCCCATGAATAGCTGCCCTCCACAGGATGAATGATTGTAAAGTCTCCTGTCTATCCAATGTTAACACTGATGGGCAGAGAATCAGACGTGTTGTTGTACAGTATTTTTTTTTGCATTGTTTTGTGCTGTTTATTTTCAGGGGACAGTTTTTTATATATACAGGTGCATTTCAAAAAATTAGAATATTGTGGAAAAGTGCACTTTTTTTTCTGTAATTCAAATCAAAATGTGACTCCTTCAAATATTCTAGATTCATTACACATAAAGTGAAACATTTCAATGTTTTGATGTTACGGCTTACAGCTCATGGAAATCAAAAATCTAGTATCTCAAAATATTAGAAAAAAAAATTACAATACAGAAATGTCAACCTGAGAAGAGGTTATGATTGTGGCTCCCTCCATGCCACGTCGCATTGCTGCAGTAATTCATTCAAAAGGAGCCCCGACAAATTATTGAGTGCATAAATTAACATACTTAGGAAACCTCTGCAGGTGTTTTGAGTTAATTAGATTAGAGCTCTTCTCTAATCAGCTCTATTAGATTAGAGCTGATTAGAGCTCTTCTCAGGTTGACATTTCTGTATTATACATTTTTTATTCTAATATTTTGAGATACTGGATTTTTGATTTCCATGAGCTGTAAGCCATAATCATCAAGCTTGAAACAAAAAAGGCTTGAAATGTTTCACTTTGTGTAATGTAATTGTCTAGTATATATGAAGTGTCACTTTGTGATTTGAATAACAGGAAAAAAATGAACTTTCCCACAATATTTAATTTTTTTTGAGATGCACCTGTATAGCACATTATACACAGATCAGCCATAACATTATGACCACTGACAGGTGAAGTGAATATCACTGATAATCTCGTTATCATGGCACCTGTCAGTGGGTGGGATATTAGGCAGCAAGTAAACATTCTGTCCTCACAGTTGATGTGTTAGAAGCAGGAAAAATGTGCAAGCGTTAAGTATCTGAGTGACTTTGAAAGAGACAAATTGTGATGGCTAGATGACTGGGTCAGAGCATCTCCAAAACTGCAGCCCTTGTGGGGTGTTCCCGGTCTGCAGTGGTCAGTACCTATCAAAAGTGGTCCAAGGAAGGAAAAGCGGTGAACCGGCGACTGGGTCATGGGCGGCCAAGGCTCATTGATGCATGTGGGGAGTGAAGGCCGGCCCGTGTGGTCCGATTCAACAGACAAGCTACTGTAAATCAAATTGCTGAAAAAGTTAATGCTGGTACTGATAGAAAGGTGTCAGAACACAGAGCATCGCAGTTTGTTGCATATGGGGCTGCGTAGCCGCAGGCCAGGCAGGGTGCCCATGTTGACCCCTGTCACTGCCGAAAGCACCTATAATGGGCACGTGAGCATCAGAACTGGACCACAGAGCAATGGAAGAAGGTGGCCTGGTCTGATGAATCACATTTCCTTTCACATCATGTGGATGGCCGGGTGCGTGTGTGTCGCTTACCTGGAGAACACATGGCACCAGGATGCGCTATGGGAAGAAGGCAAGCCGGCAGAGGCAGTGTGATGCTTTGGGCAATGTTCTGCTGGGAAACCTTGGGTCCTGCCATTCATGTGGATGTTACTTTGACCCGTACCACCTACCTGAGCATTGTTGCAGACCAAGTGCACCCTTTCGTGGCAATGGCATTCCCTGATTGCATTGGCCTCTTTCAGCAGGACAATAAGCCCTGCCACAAAGCAAAAATGGTTCAGGAATGGTTTGAGGAACACAACAACGAGTTTGAGGTGTTGACTTGGCCTCCAAATTCCCCAGGTCTCAATCCAATCGAGCATCTGTGGGATGTGCTGGACAAACATGTCTGATCCATGGTGGCCCCAACTAGCAACTTAAAGCACTTAAAGGGTCTGCTGCTAACGTCTTGGTGCCAGATACCACGGCACACCTTCAGAGGTCTAGTGGAGTCCACCACCATGCTCCACCCTAAGGATGGTATAAGCTGGTACATTGTTTTCACCGGAAGTTGCGCTTGTCATTCAGGCCTAGTAGTTCAACTTTGGTCTTATCAGACCTGAAAATCTTTTTCCCCTGACACTAAATTGTTGCACCTTAGATAGATGAGTGTGCACATTGTTAAAGATTGTCCATGCAATTGAATTTGCCAATGACCTGTCCTACTAAAAAAAATCTGGTAAAATCATTTGTCCACCCCACCGAGCTGCACATAAAAAGGCAAACAATTATTGGTCTATACAGCCTACTCTGCCATCTCTGTAAATTGTTATATCATCTTGTGTTACTGAGACTGACACAACCTGTACTGTACAAAAATGTACCAGGGACTGATATGCTATGGTACCTCCTCTTTGCCTGACCCTTTGAATTAAACAGAAACCTTCAAGGACTGACACAATTCCGCTGACCATCTGAGGAACTGGTCTGAAGCGTCCTGTACAACAGTTCTGAACTCTGATTTAGACAATCCTAACACTTCAGCTACCCCGCAAATTGCTTTGCATGGCCATCTGCGCTGTGACTAGGTGACATTCAACCTGCAACTCCTGAAACCGACCATAAGCACAAAAACAAAACAATTTAATTATTTCAATTCACAAGGTGAACAAATGGATGCGCCCATCCAGAATCAAACCTCAGCGAGTCCTAAATTTCGATGAGATATTGATGTAACTCAGTATCAAAGGCTGATGAAAGCGCATGTCGCCAACGGTTGTAGTGTAGCATACCCGCACTGCAAACAAAAGAATTGGCTAAAACAAAGACTAGACCACCAGATCATTGACACCTTTCTAACAGACAGGTTATTTTCATGGCCAGCAGGTTGAATGCCCTCCATTGGGATCGTTGTGTTGGCTCTGCGATAAGGCTCCAGTCAGGCCCATCGTAGGACCCTTTTCCCAAACGACATCCCTCCTAAAAACAGACTGCAGTGTGTTGTGTATTCGTCCTTCCCTCCAATTGACAAGGCCATGTTTTGTCCGCTGACAAGAGATTGTTTTGTCTCGCTTCGCAGACAATTGAGGCTTGTGTACTCTCCCATGAGGAAAATGAGCTACTTAACAAGATATGTCGCCCTCGAGAAACTGGCTACTTCCATGTACCAGATTTGTTTGGGCATGGGAAAATCTGATCACTTGGTTACTCTGGTTCCACCAGTACCTCTGATGCCAGTGAAACATCTATGCTTTCTGGAGCCAGGCGTTATTAGCCACCTGAGTGTCCTTTCAGATTTTCTGCCTTGTCTGGTCACCTGGCTGGAACCCAGCCATCTCTCTCGCAGCTGTCTGGACCTCATCTGCCGGGCCAGACGTGAATAAGAGCTTTCATAGTCCATCAATGCAACAGTTGCCTCCCAGCCAGGAAAATCCCCCCCGAGCCACGGTAATCTGTCCTGAAATGGGCACTTCAAGGAATTAAGTTGTAACTCATGGTGCCTTGGTTCTTTATTTGCAAACATTGCAAGATATTAACGAAGTGTCTGCATCTTGCATTTGTTTGAGTCTGTAGTACCGTGCCGTCACTAATGGCATTCTTCAAACTCAGAACAGTAACAGTGAAAAGGTAGTCCATTGCTCCTTATGCTGGAAATTGGAAACTGATCATGCCTCTGCCCTCTTTCCTTAACTAATCACACCCTTCTATTACCAGCTGGCTGTGTAACTCCCGTAAGTAAATCATGCAGGTGCACTGTGGGAATTGAGTGTCATTGCCCTAATTGCCCCTCAGAAAATACAGCGCAAGGCACAACGCAGGACACATCAAAGCTTATTTCTACTGTAAAAAAACAACAACAAAGAAAACCTTTTTTTTAAATGTCAGGAACCTATATCTCCTTCCTGTCATACTCCATTGATTTTGCAATCCAGCACCATTGAAGCAGAACCGTACAAGGCGTCTACCTCGCAGGCAGGCGATAGCCAATCTCTATTATCCCCCGGTTTGGGGGCTAACCTGCTCTGCGATGAAGCGCTGCAGAGTATGATGGATTTATGAGCTTCCTGGAGAGAGGCTTATCCTATCCCCTGTTTTTATTATGCCATCAGATCTTATCAGAGGGCCATAATACATGACAAACTGTCAAATTCATGGATTTCCAGCTGAATATGAATGATGATTGGAAATGAACAATATTAATCAAGCATGAAATTGTTTTAGAATATATGACTGTCTTGACCAGCATCTTGGATTGTATTAAGAATAATAGGCTTTGGCTGAGTTGATATAGTGTTTATAACTAATGCTGCCATAGGTCATAATTAGCTGGAGATGCGTAGTGGAATCAACTGAATGGGAGCACCCTGGCCAGAGTGATTGAATGATAAAAAGTGGATATCTGTCCATTAATTAAATCACTACAAGAGTTGATTATTAGCGAAAGTGTGTGGCGCCCTTTTTAATAAAGAGTGTATTTGTTTTAACCGAGTTTGCTCATCCCAGTAGACTACGGCACATCTTTACCTCCTGCTAGTTAATTGTTGGCAATGAGCTCCAGGCCCGTAACTTGTGGGGCTCAGGCCCTGCCTAAGTTTAGCTTATTGCTTTTGAAGGCTCGGAAGAGCGGCTGATTCGGTTGGTACATTGTAATAGAATCTCCAATGTCAGGTCCTTGATGGCCCGTGAAATCATATTTATCAGGATCTAAAATGGATCCTAAATCAGCGCTGCTACTGTGACAGCCTTTTTACACACTGGTATTACATGTGAACGGTCCCGTTACAGCACTTTTTGTAACGGCGCTTTTCTGAAGTGCTGCGTGTGGACGGATGTGTCACTTAGCTGAACTTCTCTATCGTAATCGTGGCGTCAGACCGACACAGACTGCCACCTGTCACAGCCCAGTATAGCGGCTTTCACCAGTTGCTAGCACAGTTGTTTAGCGCTAGCTTTGATCAGTGGGAAATCAGCAGCTGCCTGGGAGGGCTTCGGTGGGGTGGGGTTGGTGGGGGTGGATGGAAGAGGGTGCTTGGAGATGGAAGATGATCACAGATGACATGTTGATTACTCCACTGTACCAACTGCTTGGGTGCCAGCGTGTCTCTGTGGCTAGGCATGGCGGGGCTTGGCAGGGCTTGGCATGGCTCTGCGGTCAAGCTACTAGTATTAAGTGCTGAAGTGAAACTGAGATTGATTTTTAACCTGCGGTAGGAAACCCGAACGGAAGCAGCATGGGCTTTGTGGGCCAACCTTGGTTGTCTGTTTCTTCCTGATTCGTCAAGGAGCTGGGTGTATGGGTCAGACAGAAATGTGATTTACAAAGTGGACCTGGTTCTCTATACCATTCCTGCATTTTATAACTTTTTGTGCAACAAGTAGAGGTTAGAAATATGTTTTGTTTAGTAGTTGTTTTGGGCCATGCACAGATGGGTCTTTTAGCTGTTTGGTGATTCAATACAAAGGTCAACCTGGGCATCTAACAATAAAACAAATAATTTCTTAACTAAACCAGGTTCTTTGTTCTTTGTTGTCAGGTTCTTTGTTATCAGGTTCTTTGTTATCATATCATCAAGTCTGTATTTTTAGTGCAGACTATTTTACCAGTGTATGTATACTGTAGGGAACTGCATGAATATTGGCCAATGCAGGGACTGGGACAGGCAATGTAATATCCATAACATTTTAAAGTGGTTATCTGACCACGCTACATGTTCAGATCTATAAATTAGGTTAACTGTTGTTCCTAAGCAGAATGTACAATATCAGGTTTTCCAATTCTAATGTTTGTGTACAAAGAACATACACTGAAGTGTGAACCTGGTTCAAACTAATTCTGATACAAGGTTTGCACTGATATATCGTCCAGCAATTGGTGTCAGGCGATTATAGGCAGAAAATGTAATAATCATATTGGACGACTGACGATTTTATTTCAGAACGATTGTGGTTTCATCTGAACAGGCGTCCAATATGCTCAGATCTTGTTTAAAATAAATAGAGCCTATAATGTTTCTTTGCTCAAGTCATGGGTCCTATTGTTTTATAGTTTTTCATTTTTCTCTATTGCAGTTCTGTTGCATTTTTCTTTTTTTGCTACATTTATAGCCAGGCATTGTATTTTGTACAATTGCAGAAAGAGGATGTGTATTTACTATCATATAATTTATGTATCGACATCAATTCATTTTAGAGTGGTTCTATTTTTCCAGCCCAACCCTCAGCATTTTATAGAAACCCAGGTGGGAGAAAGTTTGTGTACAGCATGTCATTTGTGTACAAGCCAACATTTTATAAAAGCTTTTCCTTGTGTAATTGCTTTCTCTGTTTCATTGTCAGTATCCTTTTTTTAAAGTTAGGTTGTCGTGCCTGGCCTTGTATAGTCCCCTATAATTGTAGCATATGAAACATGATCTAGTATTTGTTATAGTGATTTATTCTCTTTAAAGTAATAATCCAAAATTTCAGTATTTTCAGTGTACCACCCCCCCACTCTGGAATTACTCAGTTACAAATTTACAAAGAGGCTAGAGACTAAAGCTGTGTTTGCCGACATAAAAAGCCTTTGTTTCTGTTACATGAATTTTTTTTCAAAGTCAGGGCTAATTTTCATTAAGTGGAAGTTTCACATAGAAGGGGATCTATGGAACTGAACAAATTTTAATATAGCCTAGTTTAAATTTTGGATATCTGTTACAAATTATACCGACAAATCAAATAGAAACACGTAGTATGAATACATCTCAATGTAATTATTTTGCAGCTGTATGTTCTCCTACAAAAATCGTCCCAAAGCTGGATCTAGTTGCCTAACCAAAAATCCAGTTTGCTTTTGCAGAATTTATTTTAGCTAAATCAACAAATTCTCCACATATTAACATGCAACGAAAAAACACACAAACAGAAGCTGCAGTGAAGGAAGGGGAGTTTAAAAGCGCAGCTTTAAAAATATGTGCTATTTGTTTCAGTTGACATTCCAGTCTGTGCTTTAATAAAATCAACAATCAAAATAAAATTATCCAATTTCAGGTCCAGCATGTTCCAAGATAACGACTCTCACCAGACTCTGGTCCTGTTGGTGGACAGAATACAAACCAGGAATGCAAGAGCCCAGTGGCTAACTGTGATCCAGCTGTCCTGGCCACAGCCTCCAGTGCTGCTTTGTCTTTCACCACTCTCCTGTCCAATAAAGCATAAAATGCCTGAATATATATATATCTTTTAAAAAATCCATGACTCTGTGTTTAAACGTATTGGCAGCTGCCCTAAGAAAGCCTTATGGATACAAATGTCACTGTGTATGTTGCCTTACACTTAAGTATGGCCATCCTGTTAACTGATACAAGGTAAAGTGATGTGTAAGAGGTCTCGTTTTTGTTACAAATTTAATAGCATCATAGTACAGTGCATCTTGTATATGCAGGCAAGAAACTGGTTTGGCTAAAGCTTTTAATTTGTTCAGTTAAGTACCATTCAACCATAACTATGAAAAGGATACAAGCCCCGCTAACAAAATGTGTAACGAAGGTGAGTTAGGTCTTTAAATATTGCTCCTCTTTCTCTCGGCAGAGCGGGCCATCGCCAGGCACGAGGTTCGTGAGATCGAGCAGCGACACACACAGGACGGTCTGCGGGAGCGCGAGGCCCCGTTGGCGGCCGACAGCGAGGACGTGGTGATCATCTATAACCGTGTGCCCAAAACGGCCAGCACCTCCTTCACCAACATTGCCTATGACCTGTGTGGCAAAAACCACTACCATGTTCTGCACATAAACACCACCAAGAACAATCCGGTCATGTCCATGCAGGACCAGGTCAGTGTTGGGTTCACTCATTTTGAGTGTATTCGTTTGTTTTGTTTCCTCTCTCAAGAGATTACGGTGTAATTCATTCAGGGTCATTAGTCAATGTACTTATTCGTGCAAACATTTAGAAATTGTGTTAATAGATTTTTGGGGTTGGGGCCATGATAACTTCTGCCCGCCAAAAAATAGTGTTCCTAGAAATTCTGCTGTAAAAAAGTGCCTCCTCCACTCTAAAGATTTAAATGGCACTGCTGCTGGACTGTTGATGTAGCTGTGGTCTAACCTCATAGTGGAAAGAAATGTTTATTTTGTATTCATTGTGTTGTCTGTCTGCTTAGGTGCGGTTTGTGAAGAACGTGACAGAGTGGAGGGCAATGAAGCCGGCCTTCTACCACGGTCATGTCTCCTTCCTGGACTTCACTAAGTGAGTGCTGCACACCATTGCAAAACACTTCTTACCACATGCACTTCTTATTGCTGTCTCCCCCTTGTGGTCTTGTGGAATACATTAGTAGTAAATCACTGTTGTGCAACATTCAGAATGACTGTCGCTGATAGAAAGGCCGCCCTCTAATAGAAGCAACATGACTTTAAATCATTTGAAGTGGTCATGGCAGGTTGACACAATCTGTGCTAGTGTCCAGGGCCCCAGTTCTCTTTTTGTGACGTTTATTAGGTCACCTTTAGGTCACCTTTGTAGATGTAATATCATTATAGGGTCTAAGTTGTTAAACAATCTACCGTAACACAGTTGAACAATCCCAGATAAACATGTTGCATATTCATAGGTCATCTTAGATTATAAGGAGATCAATGGCTAGCTCATTGTTATGCCGTATATTCCTGTACCCAGGTTTGGCGTAAGGAAGAAGCCCATCTACATCAATGTCATCCGGGACCCCATCGAGCGTCTGGTGTCATACTACTACTTCCTGCGTTTTGGGGATGATTACCGGCCCGGGCTTAGACGCCGAAAACAGGGGGATAAGAAGGTTGCTGCCCACAGTCTTACATGTTCTTTTGTGCCAAGCAGTGTATTAGTAATGATCTAACACTGTAAAGTGTTGTTTATTGTATATGAAAAGGTCGTAGCTGCCTATACTTAAGATACAATCAGGGATTCTTTTTTTTCCTGGCAAACAAATGCAGATTCCCAGATTTGAAATGTATGTTTCCACTGCAGATAAGATAATATTTGTGAAGCAGTATTACGCACCATGTACAACACTGTTTCCAAGGAAGTTGGGACGCTGCGTAAAATGCAAATAAAAACAGAATGCAAACCATTTATCCCTGTATTTAATTGAAAATACAACATACCAAATGCTGAAACTGAGAAATGTTGCCCAAACTGTTGCCCATTTTGAATTTGATTCCAGCAACACGTTTCAAAAAAGTTGGGACAGGGGCATGTTTACCACTGTGTTGCATCACCTCATTTTGTCTTCTGTTGCCTCTGTCCCAAAGTTGGGACAGGGGCATGTTCACCACTGTGTTGCATCACCTCATTTTGTCTTCTGTTGCCTCTGTCCCAAAGTTGGGACAGGGGCATGTTCACCACTGTGTTGCATCACCTCATTTTGTCTTCTGTTGCCTCTGTCCCAAAGTTGGGACA
>JACXGI010000658.1:0-20126 GCA_016801175.1 Esox masquinongy
CGGATCCTGACCCTAGTCATAACCTTCATCCCATCACTAACCTCGTCTCTGATCCTAACCCCACTCGGATCATCCTCTCATCAGTACATTCTCGCACAGTAACATACACCACCCTCTCCACCCCTTTCTCAAAAGCACTACATTTTCTCTTACATTTTCTCTTCCATGATTTGGTCCATATTGTATCCCTCCCCCCCTCAACACATATACTACTACCCCCTCAACACATACACTACTATCCCTGAACACATACACTACTGCCCCCTGAACACATACACTACTACCCCCTGAACATATACACTACTACCCCCGGAACACATACACTATTACCCCTGAACACATACAATACTACCACCTGAACACATACACAACTGCCCCCTGAACACATACACTACTACCCCCTGAACACATACACTACTACCCCGGAACACATACACTACTACCCCCTGAACACATACACTACTACCCCCTCAACACATACACTACTACCCCTGGAACACATACACTACTGCCCCCGGATCACATACACTACTACCCCCTGAACATCCCCTCATTTCCCTCTACTGGAGTCCTGCTTGTTCCAGTATGGAAAAAGGATGAATATGTCCACTTGTGTGTGGCCTGTTACTTTGCTCAGGATATTCACTACTCAGGATATTCCGTAGCAATGTTGCAAAGGTTTTTTCATCTGACAAAACCAAAATAACAAATAAAAAAGTAACAGTCTTTGAGTGGCTAAGTCAGTGCCTGAACTAAATTTAAAAAATGTGTGGGCATGGCTTCAAGATTGCTGTCCATCAACGCTCCCCAAAAACCTGGCAGGGTGTGAAGAATTTTTAAATATTGCAAATTGAAGAGTGTAATGTTTGGTAGAGACCTATCCCAACAGACTCACAGCTGTAGTTACTGCCAAAGGTGCTTCCACCAAGTATTAACTCAGATAGGTGAAGGTGTATCCAATTATAATATTTCAGTTTTTCATTTTAAATAATAATTGGATCTGTTAAAAAAAATCCCCCTTCTGAAACGTTAAGGCAATGACAAGGTTGAAGGTTGAAAAGTGAAAAGGTTTCTATAGACCCTCTACCATTAAATGGTAAAAATAATACAAGACAACAGTAGGGGGGTCCTCTGCCTTGAGCTCAATATATTTTTTGGCCTCCTTGAAAATTCAAAGTTTGAAAAGCCCTGCATGGTTTAGAGAACCAAATGTTTCTGGAGTAAATCATTTACAGTGCCTTGAAAAATGTATTTGTCCCTTTACTGTTTTTCTCTATTTTTGCATAGTTTTTTAACTGAATTTCTTAGATCTCCAACCAAAACCAAATATTGAATAAATAGAACCTGAGTGATATCATATTTTATTATTTTAATGAACAGTTATGCAACACCCAAAGCCCCTCTCTGAAAAATTGCCTCCTTACACTCAACTAGTTGTGCCAATGACTGCAAACACAATTTTCCTGTAGCTGTTAATCTGGATTTTACAATGCTGTGGAATAATTCTGGGGCTCTAGCAAAACATTAAATGTTTTCCTTTTCACCCATTCTGATTTAAACTTGCTTGTTTGTTTAGAATAATTGTCTTGCTGTTACACTTCAGATTCAGCTCACCTGACATTCTCTATTAGAATTCTCCAATAAAGAAGATGGTTCGTTCAATGATGGCAAATCTTCCAAGTCCTTATGCAACAAGTCATATAAAAACAACTTCACACTTCCACCACCAGACTCGACCATTCATATAGGGTCAATACTGCGGAATGCATTGTTTGGTTTTCACAAGACATAACGGGACCCATCAAAAAGTAACCTCAAGTTGGCCAAAACACACCTGGAAGCACCTGTGAAGACTTGTCAAGATTCCATGAAGAATGTTCTAAGGACAGATGACTCAAAAGTGGAGCGTTTTTAGTGACATGGGTCCTGTTATGTCTAGCAAAAACCAAACACTGCATTCCACAGTACTGACCCCATATCAAAGGTCAAGCATGGTGGAGGTAGTATGATGTCAGGCAATCCGCCAGTGAGCGGAATCTAAAACTCACCTGGGTAAAGCAGAAAAACAATAATCAAAAACAGACATGCAAATTCCAAATAGAATGGATGATAATCAATACTTGTATTTTTTGGAATGGCCTAGTCAATGGCCTAAACCTAATAGAGATATTACGGTAGGACCTACAAATGTTGCTGAGTTTAAGCATTTCTGCATGGAAAAGACAACAAAATAAAATTCATAGCATTAATGCGTTTAACTGCAAGTCATTGTGCATACCCAGTTTTCACAGTGGCGCATTGCCTGTTGCATAACTTTGTTCATAAAAAATATTAAATATGTATACATCTATTTGTTCACTCAGGTGGTGTCTACTATATAGACCCATAAACTCCGTGGTGCTTGTGGTGGTATGATGTGTGTCTGATGTTATGTCTTAGTGTCTGTCAGCTGCATATACTGGAAGACAACTTCGTCCCTGAACAAATGCTAAATGCCTGGAACGGAGCTCAATAACTTGGCTGTGAACGCACTCGTTATCTATCATGGAAATACTACTAAGATCATGTCAGACTACCTAAGTGTAATATCCGCAGACATACTGTAAACCAAACGTTAAATTAGAATCACGCTATAGAACTTTAGAAATGAATGACTTATGTCCCAGACAGCAAAACTACCAGCTTTCAGCCAGGCAGTTTGTCAGTCAGTCACTGTATTTGCAGCAATATTGAGAAATTACACTTTTATTGTTGACTGTGCTCTATTTTTCATTATTTTGAGTAGTTGTGGGAGGGATAGGTATAAGAAGGTGGGGAACCCTAAACAGATGATTCTGTAGCCAGCACGGTGAGGTGTGATGTGGTGTGATGTAGCACATAGGTGCAGCAGAGCATGTCAGCCTGACAACACATTACTCAACAGGAGGCCAGCTTTATCAGCACCCCTTCTCTGCAGACAAAACAAACTGTTCCAAACAATAGCAACACTGTTCCCAAGTACCTTCTCTCACATTCACAACATTGCCCTCTTAGTTTGGCAGACATTTGTCAAAGCATCTTCTAAATTACTACATTATCTAGAAAGACTCCAAATCAGGAGCAAAAGATCTGTCCAAAAGTCAGGTTGTTGCACCTTCACAAGTTTCAAAGCTCAATTAAAGAAACAGGTGGTCTCTCTAAACGGTGCATTGGATAGGATGCATTTTTAATGTCCATAATGATGATAGAACGTATGTTCAGGATGAGGTGTTTCAATCTTGAGCCCAGTCAAGATTGAACCAGTCTTGATATTGATTGACCTCAATACAGAAAATTAAAAGCACATCATGTGTTTTTCCACTCACAATGTCTCATGCTTACTCAGTTTCATAGTTCCCTACTTCATGCTTTGATTTCTCTTCCCAACAGTGCCAGAAGGTTGGAAAGAGGATGATTTACTCAAATCAAGACCCAGAGGTGTTTTAGTTCTAAACCTCCACACCTGTAGATGAAGGCCTGGATGGCATGGTCTTTGTTTGTTCTTTTATTTGATCTCCTGCAATGCTCCAGTTAGCCAGGGACAGGCCTGGTTTGGCAGCTCCCCTAAGCTGGCTGAAGACAAAACCAATTAAGGAGAAGTCTGATTATCCCAAAAATCATATTATCTTCTGAATTCTGGATTTGAAAAA
Source organism: Esox masquinongy (assembly GCA_016801175.1). Taxonomy (NCBI): domain Eukaryota; kingdom Metazoa; phylum Chordata; class Actinopteri; order Esociformes; family Esocidae; genus Esox; species Esox masquinongy. The sequence continues at coordinate 3,669 of JACXGI010000658.1, forward strand.
CCTTGCATTAACCAGGTCTGCATTTCAGGAATCACAGTTGCATATACATCTGATGCATTGTTGTTTAGCCATTTTAAACAATGGCTGTCAGATGAAAAACTGTCAGGTTTTCAATAGATTAACTGGCTTTTACCACTTTGAAACATAGCTTGTATGTGCTGCTGTCCAATAGGATGACAGCTGCTATCCATTGAAATTCTGTGATTGGTTGCCCAACATTCTGGGGCGAGCTTTGCGACTGGTGAATTCATCTCAGGAACAGGGTCAATAAGCAACGTGCCTAATATCAGTCTAAATATGTGTTAATATATAAGGGGCACACAGAACAGGTAATAAACACTGGGACACTGAAGCACTATGAAATGGTTTTGTTAGGGCTTTTTTTCTGAACACTGATTTGTTGAGGAATGGGCTCCTACCTTGGCAAGTCCTCTCATTGGTCAACAGCTTGTAGCCCTTCTTGCAGCTGCACTCAAAGCTGCCCACTGTGTTCCGACACACGTGGTCACACCCCCCGTTGTTCAGGCGACACTCGTCAATGTCTGCCGACAAGAAACAAAAATTGTACAGAACATGCACTTTAAAGCACAAGAGAGGACAAGAGATGGAGAGAGAGAGAGAAGATGTAGGGCCAAAATGCATGTGTGATGATGTCTGAGGCCCAGGCAGCAGAACAAAACAGGGTGTTGGGGAGAGGACGGCTTAGTGGGGATCCATCCCAGAAAGAGAGGATCAGAGTTTTCCCCCTGGGGCCTGCATTAAGACAGGTATGATCTGGGTCTCAATGCGGTTAGAGTAGCCAACAGAGACAATAATGTCTCAGCAGCATATCCTGACAAACAGCTTGACCATTCTGTTAATCATCATTAACCATAACCATTAATCTACACATCGTATGGCTCATCCAGGCTTTGATCGGGGCTTGGCCTGGGCGGTTGGGTAATGTTTCAGATTAACTCTGAATCATGGTTGTAAATGAGGCATCAGAACAAGAGTTCAGTGCATCATCTGGTTAAAATAAATGCCTCAGAAAAAAGAATAAAATAATAATACTCTCCTCTCTTGCGCAGTCTCTCCCCCCTGAGAGGTCTCTTGCCCGCAGCAGGCCCCTGTCTTCTCGTGCCAGTACTGTCTGGGGTTGTTTTACTTTTGTTTCCTCTCAAACCAAACTAATAAAATCCAATGTACTTTTATCAGAGTTGTTAGCGTAACGTTATGAGCACTGGAGGGGAAGCAGACTCCTATTCCTTGCTATTTGGCAGCATCAACAGTCTTGAGTTTCTCGTACATAGTTCTTCTCTGTCTATCTTAAATACACTACCGTTCAAAAGTTTGTGGTCACTTAGAAATATCCTTGTTTTAGCAAATTTTTTTGTCCATTAAAATAACATCAAAATGATCAGAAATATAGTGTAGACATTGTTATTATTGTAAATGACTATTGTAGCTGGGAACGGCAGATTTTGAATGGAATATCTACATAGACGTACAGAGGCCCATTATCAGCAACCATCAGTCCTGTGTTCCAATGATACATTGTGTTTGTAATCCAAGTTTATCATTTCAAAAGGCTGACTGATCATTACAAAACCCTTTTGCAATTATGTTAGCGCATCTGAAAACTGTTGTGCCGTTTAAAGAAGGCCTTCTTTAGACAAGTTGAGTATCTGGAGCATCAGCAATTGTGGGTTCGATTACAGGTACAAAATGGCCAGAAACAAAGAACATTCTTCTGAAACTCATCAGTCAACTCTTGTTCTGAACAATGAAGGCTATTCCAGGCAAGAAATTGCCAAGAAACTGAAGATCTTGTACAAAGCTGTGTACTACTCCCTTCACAGAACAGTGCAAACTGGCTCTAACCAGAATAGAAAGAGGAGTGGGAGGCCCCAGTGCACAACTGAGCAAGAAGACAAATACATTAGAGTGTCTAGTTTGAGAAACAGATGCCTTACATATCCTCAAATGGCAGCTTCATTAAATAGTTCCCCCAAAACACCTGGCTCAGCATCCATAGTGGCGACTCCGGGAAGTTGGCCTTCTAGGCAGAATTGCAAAGAAAAAGCCATATCTCAGACTGGCCAATAAAAAGAAAATATTAAGATGAGAAAAAGAACACAGACACTGGACAGAGGAAGATTGGGGGAAAAAGTGTTATGGACAGAAGAATATAAGTTTGAGGTGTTTGGATCACAAAGAATAACATTTGTCAGACGCACACCAAATGAAAAGATGCTGAAGGACTGCTTAACGTCAGTCAAGCAATGTGATGTTCTGGAGGCGCTTTGGTGGTGGTAAAGTGGGAGATTTGAGCAGGGTAACAGGGATTTTTTTTTGAAGAAGGAAGGCTGTCACAGCATTTTGCAAAGCCATGCAAAACCTTGTGGATGGCTCTTGATTGGAGCCAATTTCCTCCTACAACAGGAAAATGACTCAAAGCACAGCTCCAAACTATGCAAGAACAATTTAGGGAAGAAGCAGTCAGCTTGTATTCTGTCTATAATGGAATGAACAGCACAGCCACCTTAGCTCAACCCTACTGAGCTGATGTGGGAGCAGCTTGACCGTATGGTAAGTAAGAAGTGCCCATCAAGCCAATCCAACTTGTGGGAGGTGCTTCAGGAAGCATGGGGTGAAATCTCTTCAGATTACCTCAACAAATTGAGAACTAGAACGCCAAAGGTCTGCAAGGCTGTAATTGCTGCAAATGGAGGTTTCTTTGACGAAAGAAAAGTTTCAAGGACAAAATTATTATTCAACTTAATAATCATTATTTTTAACCTTGTCAATGACTATAGTTCCGATTCATTTTGCTGTATATCCTATTCAAACTCATTTCATGTATTTCTAAGTAATTTCTAAGTGGCCCCAAACTTTGGAACGGTAGTGTATATATATATATATATATATATATATATATATATATATATATATATATGTTTCTATCAGTCAGAAACTGATTTCTAATTTAAACTATTTTTACTTTACTTTTTATTAATTATTCAATATGTATTTGAAAATAGCAACAGCATATGGGCATCCTGGCAAAAGGATGTGCTGCCAGAGCAATACCCAGAAAAGCAGAGTTTTGGTATCATGAAATATATACTGTACTGTGTTAATGTGTTGCAATCCTAATAAGAGCTCAGCTCTTTCTAGAATCCTAATTTCTGAGCTCTGTCTTGCAGGCAGATGCAGTGTTTGACACAGAGAAGATGAGGCACGGCAGAGGAGAGAGACCGAGGAGGATGGCAAGGCGATGTCAGGCGAGCCACGCCTAGGGAAATAGACAGCAGCAGTCCTAGACGCCTCAACAAGCCCAAAATGGCTCACTGATTAGAGCCTGTCAGGTCCCTGCTCCCCATGGAAAGTGTGTGTTTGAGTTTGTTTGTTTGTGTGTGCGTGTCGACATAATGTGCATGAAGGGCTGGTACTGTAGAAGGGCGGAGAAGACTGACAGAATAATAGGGTTTAGATAAACATGGAGGATGAAGTGTGATTTAAGTCAAGTAGTGATGACACTTTGCATGTGACTGACAGTGTGCAAGGTTGAGACACTGCGTGACTGACAGGTGCATAGTTGTTTTTTGAGTGGTTGAGGTGGGAGGCTCTGTGTGTGTGTGTGTTAGTTTACCTTTACAGGTCTTGCGGTCTGGCTGTAGAGTGAAGCCCACAGGACAGCTGCAGCGAACTCCAGTCACAGCGTCATGACACGTACTGTCACATCCACCATTGTTCACGGAGCACGTCTCTGCAGAGAAAAACGCACATCACACACACACACACACACACACACACAGGGATTTTGGAGTTTCAGGAAATATTGCTAAAACCAAAGATAATTCTTTTTCAAAGACAATTTTTAAAAGACATCTGTTAGTGTAGTTTCTATGTGGATGTGAAATAGACAGAGATGAATCCGGAAAGTGATCTAGCAGTTGGCTCACATGTGTGGAACAAAGAAGGTGAACAAGGTAACACAACGTTAGTTAATGCAGCAGTTAAACACACTATGGAAAACAGCGGATAAGAGTCCTGAGAGCATAAAGGCAAGAGAAACAGCTGTGCATGCCTGGCTGGTCTTAGGACAAGGTGAGTTAAAATACTCCCCACCCTCATTCCTTTCCCATCTTCCTCACACTTCCTCATGAGGACAGGGCAGCTCTTCCTCTAGACAGTTGCGGTCAAAATAAAAAAAATATTACCCTGGCTTTGTCAAGAGCTTCCAGGCATTTTGGGGATAAAAAAGCAATTTCATCAGGCCTGTCCATGCGTTAGAAAGATTGATTTGAGGACGAGGGCAGGCAGACTGGGGAGAGAGGGAAGATTGGCTGTCCGGCCGTGCTTCATGCCCTCATCTATAGACAGTAACACAGTGAAACAGAACAGACTCAAATGACAGCAGAAGAAATTTGATTGCACATTAAAGACCTTGGTGTGGGTTTACTGCCCATCACAATCTTTTGGCAGCGCTTGCAAACAGCTTTAAGCACCCTGGTAAAATAACCGAATCGAAAAACAAAATCTCACATACTCGTGGAAATTACAACACCTTGCTCCAAGGGGGGAGTGGACGCTCACACAGAGCATCACTTCTCCCCGGCAGTTAATTCACCAACTAGGTCTATTAAAGACCCAAGAGCCTATCTCATAAAGTAGACCAGAACAGCTGGACTGACTGTGTGCCTCACCGCAGACGCAGGGTTACGGCTGCTGTGGAGAGGCCTTCTCACACGTGGCGCCAACGCTACTCCACGTCTTTATGGAGGAGTGATCTCTGAGGCGGAATACCGAGGCAAACAGGACACTGTGCTGCCGGGGGCAGACCAAATCCGCGTGATGCACGCCGGCTCAAGTTGTAGTTGGAGGAACGCAATCTTGACGGTGACAGCGGCATCAAGGCAACACCGTGAACCCGGAGACAGGAACGCGTGCTACTGGTTTCAGCCTGTGGCTGGCACGGACTGGAATTCAAAGACTATCCAGTGAAAGTGCAGGAGTAGAGAGAGAGACAGAGAGAGAGAGAGAGAAAGACAGAGAGAGAGAGAGAGAGGGGGGGGGGAGCATTCCTAGTGAATCACGGTGGTACTGAGTGGGGGTGAGTGGCACAGCCAGTGTGTCTCCCAAACTGCTCAGTGTCTGCGAGGCACAGAGAGTTGGCAGGGAGGGGGATGCATTACTGTCACGACATGCCTCTGAAATGCTTAGTGAGGCAGTAATCACACCAAACAGTAATGATCATGTGTTAAGAGGGTAAAGAAATATTTATGACAATTATGGCTTGCCAAAAAAGAAAAAAGGGAGACAGGCTCTGGTATGCGTGTGGGTTGTGTTTTCTGGATGCAGACCAGCCACGTTGCCAGTCAGAGGATTCGGTTATAGCCCAAAATGAACTGTGAGCAACTGAAATATTCACAATATGAAGGCTCTGATCCGTGCAGTGTTTTTTTAATCAGTTGTAGTTGTTTATGTAACGTATTGTATATATAGTTCCCCGCTTTCCTGAAGCAATAACAAAGTTTGGTCATTTGTGTGACAAATTACGCCAATGTAGCGATAAACATGGGTTATTAGCAAAGGGGCAACATATCTCTTACTGGCTACCCAAAAAAATATATTTGAGCTTGGGTGGACATAGGCCACAAGTACGAAGCAACATTTCAGTCAATCCCCACCATTGGGATAGTTGAACAAAAGACAAATGAGAATAAGCCAACTAACACACAGACACACCCACCCCTTTGTTCAACATCCCGCACTTCCCAGACTGAGCGCAGGTGGGAAGTGCAGGTCTAAGACACAAATATCACACAACCTGAGCAGTATCTTTCCACATGCATTGAGTAACTGGGCATCTGGCCCACAGAGATTAACATGACCATGCTAGCCACACAGAGCCACCAACAAACTATTACCGCTAAACATCTCCCTGCTTCTAGATAGATGCATATACGTGGACTGTAAATGTAAAAACATGTACTGTAAAGTCAGGTGTAGTCAGGTATATCAACTGTAAAGTCAGGTATGGTAAGGTATATCAACTGTAAAGTCAGGTATAGTAAGGTATATCAACTGTAAAAGTCAGGTATATTAAGGTATATCAACCGTAAAGTCAGGTATAGTAAGGTATATCAACTGTAAAATCAGGTATGGGATATATTCAGCACTCATGTCCAGTGATGCTCAGCACCCATGGTTAATTCATAGAAATCAACTTCACAGAGATTTTCAGTATTCTGTCCCTAGATGCTGTCTGCCACAAGCAGCATCACGCCGGTGAAACTTCCGGGTATGTGTAAATGCACTTAGCAAATAAAGACTGACAGTTTAACCTAGCAGTGGACATGCAGTTAGAATTGGGTTATTTAGAAAAAAAGCACACTGCTATTCAGAAAGAAGGAAATGATGTAGTGAATGCTTTTTCAATAATAAAAAACCCAAGATTATAACAATCCCAGAAAATGGTCTGTAAATATCTCCCACCACTGCAGCTTTGAAAGCAATCCTGAGAACAAGCGTTTGTCATGTTCGTTGTATTGATTTCTGGGCTCAGTTTTAGGGGAGGTCTTTGTTCTCTGTAACTGCTCACTGAAATCTCGGCAGATAGCATGAGCAATCACGGTAACAACTTCCTTTTACTAGTTTAGGCAGAGCTACGTTATTTCTCTTTAAAGACTTTGAGACTGAAGCTACTAAGAAAATAAATTATTTCTCTAAAACACTCTCTCTCTTTCCTACTTTCTCTTCTGCATGCATTCAGAGCTTTGTAATTAATTCATAAATCTCTGTGATATACACTGGTCTGATGAATTTATCCATTCATAAATTAATGTGATTTATATCATGTCATTTCTGTCAAGTCATAACAGTATAATTTATGGATTAATAATTCATTATTTTTCCCTCAGTTCAATTGATCCTAATATCAGGCGTGATGGGCAAAGAGTGACTTTTCTATATATACTATGCACCCCGTCTTAAATGTTAAGAGGAATCATGAAAAAAAAAAAAAAAACGGAACTGTAACTTTCTCCAAGTGGAAGTATACACTCCAAATATAGCCTCCACACTATGCATAAATTTACATAACATAATTACTTTCAAATTTTGTAATCTTTTGCATCCAAAAAGTTGGATTCTTTAGGCCTATGTGAGAGGTAGTCTGTGTTTTGTCTGTTACAGTGTTTATCCATCTGGGGGTTACTTTTTAACAGTATATGCTAATATATTATGACCCCATTCCAGACATATGAGAGACTCAGAAACATGTGAATTTCCTGTTTCTTTCAGGAAAGTGTGGACAGGACTAGGGAGTAAATCAGCCTGGGAGCAGAAACCCCATCAATGATAATGTTCTTTCCAACAAAGAAAATAATTCACAATTTTTCCCTGATCTTCCTTGATTTATTTAAAACCTACCTTCAGATTGAAATATCATGACAAATCAGTCCAATCTGTCCAATTAAGAAAGTAAACAGTGTCTGAAAACATCACATTTTGATTGGGTCACAAAACATTTCATATATAAAAGATGCGGTCAAAGGCCAAAGCAGTTTGGGAATGCCTGGTCCATTGAGTGTCAAGTAATGGACATGCCTATGGCTCCCTCTCAAGCATTAATACTCTGTGATAGCATTCCAGAACCGGCCACGGATAGGTGCTTGGCACAACACAGGGTTTAATTCCCTTCATAGCAGTTGTATCAAAACACAAATAAACCTTGGGGCCCTTGGTTTGGCTTGTTTCTAAAGAGCCATCACAGTAATTGGAAGAGAGAGGCTGAGGACTTTGAGGCAGGCCATTCACTCGGCCCAGCTTCTGCCAGCACATCCACTTACAGCTTTCAAAGGGAGCATTGAAAGTTTATGAAAGGGTCTGACAGAACAGATTGGCCAGGGATTAACTCTAGGTAAGAAAGGGAGGCTCGATGATAACTGTCCATTCTAAAAGCATATATATTGTACTATTCAATACATCCCATATAATGTTTCTCTTTTCTGTCTTTAATTTTAGTTACAGGCTTCATCCTCATACAGCAGCTGTGTTTTGAAAAGGCGTGGTTTGAGATGGGCAGTCACCACTGTTATTGAAAGGGCATTCACAGAAGGAAGAGGAAGGTGGGAAGGTGTCAAAGGTCAGGGGTCAGAAAGGGATGACGCCCCTTTGGGATGGGCAGACGGAGGGGCGCAGTCAGGAGTCAGGGGGTCAGCGGAGCCCCCCAGAGAGGAGCCAGAGGAACAGACATATTTACCATTGGGGAACAGCTGTGGGGCAGCCTGGTTCTGGACACTCCTCTCCCCTGCACACACATACAAATACATTGCAAAAAACACTGCTTTAGTCCTGCAATCAGGACCATCATCTGTGATGTCATTATCCGAATAATCCTGGACATATATGATACCATGCTGTAGTGGAGTACCGTTTTCTGGAATTTTTTTTCTGCTTTAACAAACATGCATATTAATATACAGTATAGGCAATCCATCTCTACTAAAATCGATGCTGAGAGGAGTTGCAGAAAACCATTGATTTTTCACAAGGGCGAAACTATCCATACATGTCACTATTAACTATGGCTGACCAAAAATGGTGTGTGCTTTCTACTTAACTCAAACCAGAAAATGGCTGTGATAGATAATTCTCTGGAACAAAGAGGTAACCACTAATGACACAGGCAGACGAAGGCAGACCTCCACACCAAGCAATCATGCATATACAATACAATAGCCACATTATTACCAAAGCTGTAGGGCGGGGGCAGACTTAGGTAAAGCCAGGTGCAGGCACTGCAAGCCATTTTAGCAAGAGTCAGACTTGTTAGTGGTTAGTAGGAGAAGACAGGGACAGCCAGATTAACCCTCATGCTTTGCTGGCAGGCGTTTGAGGTAAAAGATTTGACATTGTGACACAGTATGGCTCTAATATCGTTTGTTGTTGTTTGACACTCTCCTCTCCTCAAAGTGCTTAAGATTTCCTATGCATGTGATGTCATTCAGTAAAATTAAGACGGTCCCATATGACCCAGTCCTGTTTTAATTGAAAGACACGAGAACTAATCAAGATTATTTACTTCAGAGACAAGATGTCATATTCAACATGCACTGTTTACGGCCACTGTTGCCGCTGATACCCCAGCATGACTGCACCCCAAGACTCCCCATGCAACAACAATGCATCCAGGCCATAACCCCAGAAGACTCAGTGGATGAAGCGCACCGTCAAAATCAAACATACAACCACCATATCATACAAACAGATACAAATTATGGACCATCTAAAAAGTCTGGAGGAGTGAGTTCCCATTTACATGAGTGTGTTTGCGCGTGGAGTTTCACGAACTCCTCAGATGACTGATGCTCCTGAACATGTCTGCATCTGCCTGCTATTTGGGGATGTTTATGATTTGCTGTACTAACAGCTTGAATATTTACACATGATGGCTGCGTCTTTCAGTTTTTGTAAGTTTCTTGCTTTATAGAAACGTACCCATGTACAAATACATGGAAGAACAGTTTAAGTGGGAGTGTTTCAGTGTGTTAATCCAACTATAATAAAAACTTTGACTTGGTATCTGTTTCCCGTATAGGAAATCTAATCATTCAGTAGATTACTGAATGTGTATGTGAAAGTGACGGTATTACGGAAGCCATATGTTCAGATAAGCTGCACTATTCTAATTTGATGTCTGTTTTCCGGAGTATATAGAAGCTCTGGTGATACGAAATGTACAGCAAGAAAATGTGTTGAGGCTTGCACAATGAACTCGAAACCTCCAACAATGCACTAAAAGTGACAGATAACAAAAATAACCATTTCATGTGAAGCAGGGCTGCATATTGCCCATTACTGTTGAATAGTGAATGAGTTTGGGCAGAACGACTATAATGAAAGATGTGGTACAGTGCACAAGAAACGCCACCCGACATTAGTTACAAATAACATGGTGGGGAGAAAATAAACCTAATATGCATTTACATTTTAGTCATATAGCAGAAACTCTTACCCAGGGGGACCATTAGTGCAACCATCTTAAGATAGCTATTTAAGACAACCACATGTTATAAAACGTACATTTATCCATAAAATATCAGCAAAGTGCCAGTAGAAAATGAGTATAACACAGACTGAGACTTAAATTGCTTGTAAAATGAAAACTAGAATTTACAATATATTGAATTTAATATTTCAACGAAAGCAGCTGTAAAGAAAAGTCAATATTATTGCTGTTTGTTGAGCTGTACCTGAAAATCCAAGCACTTGAATAGAACATGAATCCCTCCTAGCTAATTATTATTAAAGGTTCCAGCGGGACACTTTTTTATATTTCATCCTCTGCCCTCAATTGAATGTGTACGGTGTAATCACACAAATACTGCTGGGTCCAGAAGACATTTTGCAGATGAATGATTTGAGAACCTCCTGCAAAATATGGGCAAAGCCAAGCTTCTGATACTGAGGCCTAGTGCAGTTCTAACACTTGTGTTGAGCAACACGCCAATATCACCATATACATAGCTAGTAAAAGAGTAAAGATTATTATCTTGCTAGCTTTCTAGCTAATGTATTAGTCAATGATCTTGCTGATGGCATCATCTATGACTCAAAAGAGATGTTTACAATTGGATTTCTAATTATACGCTAAATTTGACTGTAAAACATCTCCTCATATCACAGATGTGGACACAGTAGCTACAGTAGTTTGTACATACAGTCTTTGAAGAGGTTTCAGATGATTTTATATGAGTAGCTGGGACTCTGCTAAATTGCATTAAAATTTTCTTCTCATTATTTTCAGCTTTGAATCATCCTCCACTACTTATTATTATAGTCTCTCACATCACATTTTTACTGAGGAAATTCATTTTCACCGGCAGTCTTTCTCTCACAGTCTGTTCTGTCTGTCTGAAGCAGACCCAATCATCCTGTCAGTCATCCTGCCGTCAGGAGATCGTTTGGTGGTATGTTTATTTTGTTTAAGTTTTATTAACTATTAGAGGCTCTGGAAGAACTGGAGCTGCTACCACCACTCCCTGTTCCCTTGGTCTCCCCCCAAACCCGCCGTAACCCCAGAGCCTGTGGAGGAAAACCCAAGACCCTAGCTGCCTGAGTGCTTTCTAATCTGTCACAACAGACGCACATCTCTTCAGTCTTGGTAATGGTGGCTCAGACATGCAATTTGGCCACGGCGAGTTTTGAGGCGTCCCGGCTGACTATCTAGTGTATGACGGTAATGATAGGCTGGCTGACTAGGACTTGACATGGCCCTGGATTTCATCAACACCGTGGTGGAGAAGAGGGAAGCAGACACCCTGAGCCAGCCAAGCAGCCACCTACATCAGACAACTTGCCTCTAAAACAGCAGACCAGCCAGACAAACCAGTCAAACAGCCACCCAAAATAACAGCCTGAACCAATCAATCAATCACCTAACTAAACTAATCAACCAGCCTACAAAAAGCATATATCTACGGTATATCCTCTTGACAGAAAATGCCCATCAGTCTGGTTTGATATGTGGAAGATTCTGACTTGGAAATTCAAGTATATCCAAAGCACACCTTTGCTATGCACTTCCAAGTCATTGGTATTCAGACTTACCTTATAGAGGTGCATGACATGCTACAGGTGTGACTACTTTCCGCGCACTGAATAAATGCAATTAAACCACCGAAAACCTTGAATTTCTTTGAGTTTTTGTTCAAGAGTGTTTTTAGTTATTTATCTTAAGTCATCCCTTTAATTTTGTGTACACTGAATTAGAATTTTGTCAAAACACTCACAAGAATAATTCTAGAGAAGAGTTTTAAAATGACTGATTAATGAAAGAAGCCATCTAAATACAGCCAGTCGACTTTTCAGCACCAATTTGTACAAAATAAATATGGATACAAATAAAGTTGGGGTATATACTGAAAACACTGGATAGCGCCCAAAGGTGATTTTCATTTATGCACAATTGCACACACATCTATGTCACCATTTGAAATGTATCTGTTGATATGCTTCAGATTAATGCCATATCATTATTTTCCCATTTAAATCCAGTGAAAGGTAAATAAATGTACAACAATTGGCATTTATATTTCGAATCCCCTAATCTTAACAGATTCCTCATTTATCTACCTCTTATCACTAGTTCTTTTAAATGTGTAAATTACAGTGTATGGAGAATGGTGTTTTGGGGAATAAAAATATATTCATTAATTCCTCTGGTATAAATCTGGTGGAATTATGACAGGATTAAGTCTAGGTCAGAATATGGCATATTTTAAAACATACCTTCACAATGACATTTCTTCAACCCCAAACGAACAGCTCTCTAAAACGTATGTTACTTTATCCTTAAGATCAAGGCCAGAATACACAGAGATGAAAGTGCATAAAAATAAAGTAATAAAGTTACATTCAAGTGTGTGTAACAAAGTTTGGAACAGGCCCTTAGGACCTGGCTCTTTTTCCATGGGTCAATCTACACAACCTCTATTTAGTGCATATTAACCAAAGCACATAATATTAAAAAATATTAAATTAGCTTAAGGCTGGGTTTGAATAGACATGTTTTCACAGCTCCATTGTTGAGGAGTTGACCCAAAGCCTCAGAGATTAGGGGAGTTGTGTGTGCCTGCGTAGGGCAGTAAGCAGAAGCAGGGGAATCACACCGTTCAGCAAAGCAGAAAGAGAGAGAACAGAGCAAAGCAAATGCATCCATGTAGCGAGAGAGATAGAGACACACAGGGAAAGAGGGGTCCCAGCTGTCCACTTGAGCAGCACCAGCAGAAAATGTGTCTTTGTATGTGAGAAAAGCAGCAGCGGTCAAGACATAACACAGTTACTTATGAATCTACTTGTGAAGTGAAAGGAGTAGTACAAAGTTCAAGCTCAAGATTTCCTCTGGAGTAGTAGGTAATGTGCAAATACGTTGGTGGAGATGAATGATACATCTTTTGCTAGGTTATTCTCCATAACCCTGTCAAAATGTGTGCAGACTCACCTACACATGTCTTTCCGTCGGCGTGCAGGGCAAACTTCATGTGACATGAACATCTGGGGCCGTGGTCCGTCTCCTCACAGATGTGCTGGCAACCCCCGTTGCCATAGTTACAGGTCACTGTAGAAGAGCGCACAGAGCGGTGTGAATATGCTGTACAGTCACGTGCGCTGTAGGTGGACCGTGACATTGTCAGTGTGAGTCCATTGTTTATATTCTCCTTCCATTCATAACTAAACCATCACCTGCTGAATGGAACAGGACAGAACGGTTTTGTTTCCTTCTCACTTGAAGACTCTAGTTCCACACTGAAATAAGAATACTGTTTCTTCAGAGTGACTAATTTAAATGGGAACGTTTACAAGGTTAAAAACCCGAGTCTGGGTGTCAGTTTGTTTGGGTGTGTGTGTGTGTGTGTGCTTGTGGGTTTGTGGTGTGTCGAGCGTATCGCACTCTAAATACACCTGTGATGACAGACTGACAAAGCATGAGAGCTATGGCTTCCACCGCCATCCTGTCTGCACCCCACTACCCCCACGCCTTTTGCCCTTTCCCTGGGCTGTCATCAAAAAAAAATTAGAATAACACTTCTCCAATCCTTATTCAAACATCCAGGCAAATCCCCCCCGGCCAGGCCCAGACCTGGCAGGATGAGTCCTGATGCAAGGCAACAGGAAGTGTGTGCTGTCCATCACAAGGGCTCAGAAACTCGCTGCTCGCCCCCTGAACCACTCTAGTTGTTTCATTATTAGACAATAGAAATGTGATGAATTGGCAGCATTTTTGGAGACTTTGGAAAATGTGCTTCTGACACCGTGAGACTGTGGTCACACTTACACTTGCAGTCCCTCATGTTCCTGGTGAGCTGGAAGCCAGGTCTGCACTCACAAGCGATGCCTCCCTTTGGTGTCTCCCGGCAGATGTGAGCACAGCCATGGTTCTTATCCATGCAGGTGGGGCCCTCCTTGGTGCCCTCTGACCGTGCTGCTGGAGAGAAAGACAGAGTTGAAGGTGAACATGCAGTGCTACCCTTCCCTAAGCCACCCGCTCAAACCTTATCGAATACAGTAGATATCATTAAAATCTCTAGGGTGGGTGGTAGCCGGTTAGCACGCAGCATTTTGTCAGGCTATAAAAATTATCCGGCCTGAAGAAAGGATTGAACCCCCACCAGGAGTTTATCCTGCCATCCTACAAGCTTAACTGAGGTAATCCCCAACAGAAACGAGATGTGACTAAGAGGCACATTAAGGAGATATTTTAACACTCAGCCAAATTCTTCAAGCTCTGAGGCAAGACTCGGTTGGAGAGCTCAGGCCTAAAGAACACATCTATTTTCAGAGGTTAACCACGTTCTAACCACAATGCTTTGGTTAAGTTCAAATGGGTCACTTTCCTGTGGACGCATGGATACGTTGTGAGTCCAAACACAGCAAAGTGATGCTTTTGTTGGCCTCCATTACATAAAGCCTTTTTGCAATAGCGTATCTGAGTGTGTTAACTGATCAAAACTGCAATCAAAGAGCCATTTAGATATTTAATTTTTATCTAATGTATAAATGTATGAAAGTCATTTATTTAACACATTCTGTGACTCTTTTCTAGGTCTCAGTTCTGTTATAAATGATAACATGAGTCTGGGGCACATCTGTTATTTTTTGTCTATGTATTATGGATAACACCTTCAGGGATCACAGGCAGGCAGAGCTGACTCCATGCCATGTGGGACAACGCCTCCATTACGGATGCAGTGACAAGCCCCGAACCTATTGTTTCATTAACAACCAAGCACTCTACAGTATGTGGTGAGCAGACACTGAGGAGGAGTTCCAAATGGCACCTTACTCCCTCTTTAGTGCACTACTTTGTGCCATGGCCTGTAGGCAATAGCATATTTGGGTTTCAACACAGGCGAGAATATGTCTCCATTGGGATGTGTCCGTTGGGTTTTGGTCAAATGTCCAGATGTATACCGTCAGCCCAACATTCATATTTAAATTAATTTTTCTTTAGCATGAGTATATGGCTGTAAATACATCTCATAGCACAAGAGCCAAAAGTCTTATAGGCAAAACCATACAAAATTGTAGGCACAAAAGGTATCTGCTAGATTGCATATATTATTATCGGTATAATTACAATAATTATATTACATGGATAATTATCATGCTGTTTTCATGTGCCTTTCCTGTGTACATCTATATGAGATGGTGGGAAAGTGTTATTGATAAGTTTACATGTGCCGACAGCCCATGGCAAAGAGACAGGTTTGAGCCTAGTTCCATCCTTAATGACTTATTTATGTACTTTAACGCCTTCTTTCATAGCCTTCCTTTAATGACACCCTCTTGTTTTCCACGTATTCTGCCAACAAACTGAATTGGCCCTTTTATTTAGTTCCACGTAGTTAGGGCTGATGTCAGAGAGACTTCTACAGCATACTGTATATTCCTCCCTCTACGTTTTGTCTCACGAAGGAAGCACGAATTCTGGGTGATGTTGATCTCTTGCATTAGCGCTGTCCGTCACCTAAAGTCTGTTAAGAAGTGTTAGTTAAGAAGTGTTAGGATGTGAGGCTTCGGGCCTTCTGTCAGGCTTCCCTGCTTGGGATTTCCTGATCCATAAAAAGGGGTGATGGAGAAGGAAGAATGATGGGAGAGGCTGAGCAATCAGACACTGACTGCAAAAACAGACAGAGGACAGAGGATCAGCTCAGAACAAAAACACAGTTTGACCACCACAGCCGTAGAGACATAGTAAGTACAGGGTCGATGATGGAAGTCCACTGACCATATAACAACACACCCTCTTTAAGTTGCAGCTAACCTCAGGAGGTCAGGGTGGAGGGAAACTTAAGCAGGAGTTGGAATTCAACTGTCCTTTCCCACTGCTCCGTGTCCGTCTGAGGGGGAGGCCAACCCAGCTCACAGACGTCTGTGAACACAGAGGGGGATAAAGTTTCCCACTTGGCAGGCCCTGAGAGACCCAAGATCACTTACCAGGGTCACAACACGTTCTCTCCCCACCTATTTGAGACCTCTATGAGATCCCTCTCCCATAATACCGCAGACCCATCCATCAATGGCAGGTCGGGACAGGGCCAGAACCTGGGCCCTGCTCTCTCAGAGGAGCTATAAAAGCCAAAGTGCTGACACAATGGCCCTTCTCCCCCTGGCCAAGCTACGGAACCAACCACTGTGATTTCCTTCAATTGGCTGCCAAATGGCTACAGTTTTAATCATTACTACTACAGCTATTATCATTTCCGTTGGGTCTCTTGTCGAGAAATGCAATACATACAAATAACAGGGATGCGAGAGGACAATGGGTCTATGAGCTGGGAAAAGTGACGGAGACAAAAATGCATGTGTGGATTTCAAACACTGCCAGTCCTCTAAAACAAGTCTGTGACCTATAAAACACAAGTCTATATGTGGAAACCAATAAAAATATATCATGGTGCACTG
>JACXGI010000658.1:20226-64055 GCA_016801175.1 Esox masquinongy
AGCCCCCCCCCCCCCCCCCAGAATCGACACCGCAGTAGTCTCCAACCAAGAGAGGTCATGACCCATATAACAGACACTCTGCACAGGCCAGTAACTCAGGGACTACTGTCCTGCAGTGAACCGCAGGAGACCAAAGCTAAAGAAATGCTATCTTTAACCTCTCTCTCCCTCCGAGCCCCAAGTCCACACACAACAGTATTCAGTGTCAAGGCTAAGGTCTTTAAAGTGCAGGGGAACATGTTAACAGGAGCAAAACAAGGCCTAATGGACACTTCCATTCTGCAGTGATTAGAAATTCGATTCTGTCCACTTTCTCAATCATTCCTTGTTGTCATATCGATGTATACAGAACACAGCATTAAATCTGTCTGAGTGGCTGTTCCCTGAGTGGCACTTAAGGGCACTGTGATGGGCAGGATATAACGGTGAGATCTCTATGAATCCTTATGTGACAACAAGGAAAGATTGAAGTGTATCATTTCTAGGTTTATCCAGAGCTAAAAGCATGTGAGCCATGCTACAATAACCTGTTCTGCTTTCAGAAGTCTGACATTGACATTTAAATTGTTATTACCACCTTTATTATACAAAAATGTTATAAACTGAATTGGAATCAATCATACCCTGGTACTCGTATGGCATTATGAAGGCAGTCTTTTGGGTATAAATTATTCTTAATTGTTTCGCAGGATGATTTTCTAGGTACTGTACCTAACAGGTAAACCTGCAGTGCCCCAACCTGGTAACTAAGGCAGCATGTTGAACATGGGAAGTGGCATTCAGCCAATCAAAAGGAAACACATTATATAGTGTTTCCTTTTGAAGAGGCTCCCCAATTCTCACTGAGGCAAAGCCAGTTAGGCTTCTGGAACAAAGCCCTATCATGGGAGCCTCTTCACCTGAGCTCCCCAACAACATAAGGGCCTGCTCAGGGAAAATTTAGTGCTTGGCTTTGGAGAGTCCCACATAATAGATTGTAAAGTGGTAGGACATGCTGGGGTTTTATTTGAGTAAGTGTTTTGGATGGTGAAAGGAAGGCTTGTGGTACATAAGAGCCCAAACTCCATCAAAACCTGGTCATACAGGACAGAAAACTCGGGAGGGGAGAAGGAAGACCCATATGGAGAAGAGTGCCACCGGTTGCTAGGGGACAAGGACCTAAACATGGAGCCACCAGGCAATTAAACCAGCATTCCTTTCTCTTAGATAATAGGCCATTAAACTTTTAACAGGAGGATAAAAATGTCAGTGCGTGGAAAAGGCAGAGCTGAGGAGGAAGCCAGGACTGGGCCGGGGTGCAGATGGGCCTGTGGACCTACAAGGAGACCAGGGGATCCAGATCCCAAACAGCAAGCCATCAGAGAGGTGGCAGAGTCTGCCCACAGAGCAAGGGGCTACTGTTTGGGCCCTTTTGCCAGCTGTTGGTTCCTCCCAAAGTCTAGTTGCAGAAACAACATTCACATACTAGGAAATCCGTCACAGCTTGGGAAAGTGGGAGTTTACAGTGTTTTACAATTGCTAACAAGCATTGGTCAATACTGTGGATACATGTGCAAAACTCTAAACACAGTTCACAACGACACTATGTGGCAACCGGAGGATCATTTTTCATTGCTTTGACACAAAAAGCATTCAATGACAATACTTGTCTCACAAAACCACATTTACCAACAAAACTCTATGTATCAACAGACCATTTTGCAAATGTTAAGATCAAAACTGTTAAACTTAAGTTCAAAAGCTACTCAAAATTGAAATAGACTGCATTTTTTTACATGTCTACAGTAAAAGCAAAACAGAAATTCGACAATAAAATAAAATAATAATAATAATGACTAATTATTCACAGCTGATTTTCATTCTACATTATTTAACTGAAGACCTACCCAGGCCATACGGTGTGCTGTGGTGAGAACCTGTGGCCCAATGCAGCAGACAGGGTTGACTAGCATTGTTAAACATGTGTTTCATTTAGACAATATCCTATGCATATTCATTATGTGTATACACTTTTTCCTTGTTTAACAGGAATGGAATTATGTATTTTGTGCAAAAAGCAAAATACAGTAATTTGCAAAAATACAGTAAGTTGTATTGAAGCATATTGCAGGCTTTCTGCTTTATTTCTTTACATATCTTGCAGAACATTTAATACAGTACAGGTTTGCCACTCTTCTTTTGTAAAAATGACTGTTGGTTAATCAAAAAATAGGATATTAAAGACAAATTGACACATTTTCAAATGGTAGCCATTTATAGAGTTGTCAAGGTCGTTGTTCTATGAATGACAAAGTGTGCATGTCGTGAGAGACTTAGCTTTCATTCGGTAGAAAGAATTGCTTTTGAGACACGAAGGATGTGCATTGCCAAGTCGCGTGTTGTTTTGATAACTGTATTTAGAGTTCTGCACATTCATCTGCAGTATTGAACAACGCTTGTTAGCCATTGTAAAAGAACTGTAATGTGGAATATATTGGGATGTTTCACCACTGAATACATCTTCATGTCTGTTGTTGGGGGTGACAGTCATCTGTCTACCAAATCTAAAAACAATTATTTAGACGCTATGGCGTTCTTTCCAGAAAAGTCTTTGCAGAGTTTCCTAATGATCCTATCCACGGGGAATCTACAGTGGGTACTTTAAATACTTTTGATAAAGAAAACATGTTTTTGAAGGATTCTGTCATAGTCTCTTTACCTGAGGGTGTATACGTTTTTGTGTATGTATGTGTGTGCACACAATAGTTATGATACACTGGTACTGTGTGTGTGTGTGTGTGTATGTGTGTGTGATGTACTGGCATGTGTGCCCATGTGTGTTTGTGAATGCATCCATCTATGTGTGTCTGTTTTCCAGCACCTGCTCTGGGATGTGACCCTTTCCCCATCTCTCCTCCTGTCATCACTCCTCCCCATCACACCTCCTCTCATCACTTCAAGGTCACCTCTGCTCTCCCTCTCCCAGTGGACCAAGCAATTCATTATCCCCCCCAACACAGCGGGACACAGAACAACATAGATCCACCATACAAAAGGCTTCCATGAACGCCTGCACAAAGAACTACGCTTTCGCTTCAATCAAAAGAGTTGATATTTAAATGCCATATTAAAGCAGCTGTCAATGTTTCTGACTGAAGAGGGAGTCAGGATTCAGGTTGGCCCTCTGGGTACAGCAATGACAGAAAAAGTGTTAGTGGAAAAATCCCACTGGCACTAAAGCAGTCCACTACAGCATGCTGGCCCGGCAAGCTCAGAGATGGCCTTCAACAAACCCGCACTACGAAAAGGGAAGTCCACCACAAAAGAAGTATGGAGGATTCAGCAGTAGTGAAGCCAACATTTCCCAGAGACGAAGCCAGTGATGTATATATTTGTTCAAGCGTGGGGAACCATGGGGCCTATGAAAGCCCCGTCTAGACAAAGAGGGTATAGCAACCAAAGGTAATTGAGAGATGAGAATGAGAGGGAGAGAGAGGGAGTGAGACAGAGTGACAAAGAGTTATAGAGAGGGAGAAGCAGAGTGAGAGAGAGGAAAATGTGACAGGGAGAAGGAGCAGGGAGAGAAAGAGAGAGGAAGGGGAAAGGAAGCAGAGGAAGAGATGGAAGGAGACAGAAGGAATGTGGGATTAAGGAGATGGCAGGGAAAGTAAGAGAGAAAGAAGGAAAAAGGAGAAAAGATGAGGAAATGAATTGCCAGTAAAGAGCATGAGAGAGAAAGAGAATAAGGGGAGAGAGAGAAATAAAGATAGAGAATGGAGAAGAGGGAGTGTCCCAAAAGTCTCCTAGAGAACAAGTATTTGATGCTGGACTAATGGGGAGACTTAATAGGTAGCCTTGGGATTGCGGGACGTTCCCCTCGCTCCACTTCCCTGGAATAGGAAAAAAGCCTAGTTATACGGTTGGGCTGCAGAGCAATGGAGCAGCCACTCCTGCACTTGTAAAAACAGCTCTGCAGCCAGCATAGACCCAGGCAGGCAGGCAGGCATGCTGAGATCCAGCTCCTGAACTTGTAGCTCCAAGAAACGATACAAGTTCTCGACAGAAGAGGCTCCAGGCAGGAAAAAAAGTATTCTCTTTTCACACTATAGCCAACCATGGCATACCCCACCATATAATGGGGAACACTTAAAGTGGAATTTTAATCTGGTGATGTCCTTGTTTTATGTAGCCCATAGTCCAAAAAATGCTGTCTCAAAACAATGTCTAGATATTTAATTTGAATTGTCCTGGTGTATGGCAAGAGGAGTACTGCAGCTAATGTTAGCAATGGCAACTAACAATGACTGATGAAAAAAGGACATTACTATTTTCATCCAAAAGTCAAAGCTGCCTAACTCGCATCTGTGTTTGGTGGCTGTGGGAATGTTTTGATAATATTTACAGACAGTAGCTAGCTTGACCTTAGCTAATTGCTTACACTAATGTGTTTTAGACGACAGCAACATGGCACACAAAAAAGAAGGGTTGTCATAAACACATTCTTAGCAAAAAGCCAAAGCATAGAAAGATGTATGTGATTGTTAGCTTGCTAGTCTACACACAGTTTATAATGATTCTCACAGAAAATGTAGGAATAATTTAGAAATAAAGTAGTCATATACCTTACCACTAAACAGCATTCATCAATTTATAATTTAACAGACGAGGGAAGTGAAGTGCCAGTTGCTAAAAGCAGCAGTCCAGAGGCATAAAGAGGTGGAGGAACACTGTCACTGGTGAAGTCGTACAATGTAATTATAATGTAATCAACAACAAAGTAATTATAAATGTGAAGTGTTACACTGTTTTAATAGCCGTAATTAAGCTAATGTAAGCTTGTGAAGAAATTGTTTAAGTTAAGGTTTTGAACCATGCACCTGTATACATAAAATGGTGTTGCTCACCAATTAAAACATGTTGCTCATTGAATTCTCCTCCCAATGTAAATGATCTTGTGCATCATGCACCACAAATTCAGTTGACATCAGTTGATCTATTCAGTTTATACCAGCGTTGTCACATCTGGTATGGAGCCAAAGCCTATATCAATGTATATTTGTTTTTTTCTAAAAACCCTGGAGACAGTCACAATTGGATTATGTTTGAAGAGAGCCATGACAATCATGCAAAACATTTACAGTGATTAGTCTGGTGTGTAGAGACTATTTCTTTCTCAGATTTCACCAGATTGACCACAACTGGTTTGAGCAGTTTCTGTCCATCTAACTATCTCGGCAACAGAATCCGCTGGTTAGCAGAGCATCATTGTAAAGTAAATCAAATGTAAAGTAGTTTGTGCTAATCTTAAAAAGCAAGTTCAGTATATTTCATTGTCTTTTGCGCAGCTGTCTAACTCATGACGTGCAGTGTTCACTAGTACAGCTCTGATCTGATATATAGCAAATATGATGATTAGAATAGTGTCTCCACCATGTTCAAACCAAACCAACGCCCTTGCGTTTAAGAATATAAAGAATGTATGAACCAGACATTAAAGAAAACTAGCACAACAACAGTAACAGTGCATCAGCCATTAGTCACTACAAAGCAGATTAATGAGTTATGTATTATATACATTATGGATAATTAGTTACTACTTAGTTTAGACCCGTGGTGATGAAGAATGTTCAAAGTCAGGGATCACAGGCACTTATCTTAGCTTCGCTCATACTGCCAGAATATAGCTATCCTAAGTGAAAAAGAACAAACTGAGTATTATGTGTTGGCACCATGGGAAATTGATTGGATCCCATTTATTGAAACAATCCTTAGACTGCTAAAATGATCAAAATGAATTCTGCATGTATATGCTATAATAGAAAGTGTCTCAAAATTGTGGCTGAAGCTAAAGTAAATCAAAAAATTATTGTGTGTAAACGTAATACTGTGCGTGTCTGCACTCAGGTGTTATGGGTGGTTGTGGGTGTTTGTGCGCATTCGCCTGTGTGTACCGTATGTGTGCACGTGGATGTATATGAGTGTGTGTGTGTGATAGATGAGACTCATTGCACAAGGGGCAGCATCCCCACTGGGAAGCTAATGAAAGCTTCAAACACAGGAAGCGGTTTTCATTGACAAAGTAAACATTTCCAGGAATGGCAAGAATAGTCATGTTCTGAAGTAAAGGGAAGAGATTATTAGGAATTCATTAGTCAACCCCATTGTCAGATGAGAACTTATTGGAAATGAATATAGCAGTAAATGTTCAGTGTCATTTAATATTATTCTCAGGTCCATCAATACCTAGTAACCATGCACCGTAAAACATATATATTTTAGAGTAATATGTAAGTTATTTTCTGTATTTCAGAATAATGTAAGGATGCTGCTGATATTTCAAAGATAACGTTTACGCCTTAATAAAAAAAATAATCATCATATTTCGACAGATTAGTTCTGCACTTTTTTCTTACAACATCATTTACGTAAATGGGTGGCGTTTCTTTTTCAGTGTGTTTGAAGGACACCGGTCAGTCACCACACACAGTGTACATGGATTTATGAATCGTACGCCGCACAGCCCAAGGCCATCTATATATGAGCTCAGTAAAACGGCTGCGTCGAGTCTAGTAAATGGATGTTTCGAGTCTAGTGAGCAAGTGCGACTGTCACGACAATTTCCTATTTTTACAGTCACACTAAACCACCTGGCACCGTGTCTTGCCTTGCCATGGTGTCATGCCATTAAGCGACTGTAATTTAGTCTAATTGTGTGATTGGGATTGGGAGGAATTATTCTGACACACATTAAATATGTGTCTCTATTATTGTCACTAATGAGTTCCCATAGAATAACTGGTGTGGGACATTATAGTTACCACTGTAGGTGGCTATAGAACAACCACTGCTGAAGGTGTCTAGACGATGTACAGTATACTACTTGTTTAATTAACAATAACTACAGAGAAAAGAACCAAGACATTGTTGAGAAAATATTTTTCTCTATAATTTCTTAGTACTTTTCTGCGGAATAAATGTAGAAAACTCTGCGGTTTGCCAGTTGAACAAGTCTATTCTGAAAGGGAATATATGAACTTACTAACAGCCCATCAGTGTACACCGTAGGTACTGCCACAACGGATATTTAAAAATTTATTAGAAGTATATATTTCTGAGTTGATTGAGTAGTATGGACTTCCTAAGGGAGACATTCCAGTCAGCCCAGCTCAATCTCACGCACACACTGTATATGGCTGGCAGGGACCCTGTTATGCCTCCAACACACCAAAAAAAAAAATGCAAAGAAGTGGAAACCTTGCTGACCTGAATGACATTCCTATCAACCACTAAGCAACCTTGGCTGGTCTTTCAAAGGCTTTATGTCTTGTCTGCAACCTTTTTTCTGGGGGGGGACTAAATGAACTGTTACATTCTGCCCACGGAAACGATGGGAATTCTTCATTTGAAGGGAGGTTTGTTCTTTCCTTTTTTAGGGAGGCAGGCAGCAGGTCTAATAAGACACAGCCCAGCAGCAGACACCTTGTCATTAGCTGTGCAGGCTGGAAGCCCCCTGCTGCCTAATTGGCCAAGCTCACCATTAAGAAGGCCGCCTCAGCCAGCAGGGGAATAGCCTGGTAGTGTCCTTCCCAACCCCAGCCACGTCCCAGCTGAGCCCTAGCAACAGCCCAAGCCCAGCCAAGTTCCAGCCTAGCCCTATGCCTTCGCAAACCCAGCCCAGCCCAGCCCAACCCCAGCCCAGTCCCAGCCTAAACCTAGCCCTTCCCAACCCCATCCCAGTCCCAACCTAACCCTAGCACTGCCCAACCCCAGCCGAGTCCCAGCCTAGCCCTGCCCAACCCCAGCCTAACCATGGCAGAGTCCCAGCCTAGCCCCAGCTCAGTACCAACAGTAATGTCCCTCATCAGATTTCCACCTCCTCTAACTTACTCAGGGAACACCTGATCTATTGGAGGAATTACAAGCTGACGTCTTTCTAATGAGTGTGTTAAACCTTATAAGCAAACTGCACCCCAGGCTTAGCACATTTAAGTAGGAGTACTTTTTAGAGTATTGAGGATCTCCAGACTCCAGGCAAAGACACTGGAGAATAATTCAGATGGAATGCCATATTTTCTCTCTGTGACTTTAAGCATAGCATTTGTCACTTAGACATCATTTTTCAATAAGCGCTGAATGGTAATGTTGTGGATGAGTCAGGGCTATCGTCCAGCGGATTGGCTTCCCCCTTCATTTCCCTTTTTTCTTTGCACACACATTGTTGCAATAATAGCAATAATAATAAGCAGATGCTTGCTGTTGTTCCAAATATTTTTTTCTAGAATAATGAAAAAATTACAGGGCATTATCTGTTAAGTGAAGTGAGTTTGTAGATGTATGGTAGCTTTAATGTCTCTTTCAAATGGAGCTCATCTGGAAGCAATAAAACCAATATTAACATGAATAATTGAACATTAACATGGTACGTTATCGAGAGAGAGACCGAGCCAGAGAGAGACGAGAGAAGGGGGCAGACGAGACAGTGTTAGATGTCTTAAAGACAGACAGCCAGAAAACTCAGCTCAGGGGGCAGTCATTTCCCTTTGAAACATACAATCCAGTGATTTGCTACACTCAAACAACAGCGTGTTTATGAAACGTAAACATTGACAGTTCACTCGGCCAGACTGATCTCATAAAGCAGGCTACATGATACTGAAACTAGATCCTCTAGTGACTTCACTGTCGCTGTCCCGGACAATATAGAAGGCAACACAATATGGACAGAAAGACTTCAGGGAGAGCAGAGTGGAAAAGACAAAGTACTTTTATAACAGCTCACACACTGGAACTAGACAAAGAGCGGAGCGTGGAACTACGTGGCTGCAAGTGTAGATACTATAATCTGCCTAGCTGTGACCTCACCTTCCCTGGAACCTGAACTGACTGTTTTACTCAGATCCTGACGTCTGGGCTTTTCTGGTTAAGTGATGCTAATACAATACAAATACAATAGGCTATAATAGCAGTTAACTAATAGATGTGGCTTGACTAATGTAACAATTCTGAAATTCATAGACAGAGCTATGAATGCAAGAATTTACTATGATGGGATATCATATCATTTTTGTTGACAAACATTGTTTTTGTGATTCTGATTGAAAAAACATTGTTTTAGTGGTTCCCTTATAACACAGAATATTGCAAAAATGAGGTGAAAAAATAAAATGAAATATCATGATTTCTTCTATTTATATTGTGGATATAAAACCAGTGCAAGGTGCCTCCTTAAAGTCTTAGGGCACAGCCCCTTCATTATCCACACTTCTTCATGGTACACCAAAGCAGCCTTTCCAGACCAAAGTCAAGAACTTCAATATCGGTGCTAGCCAGACTACACAGAGAAAGCAAGTAACAACATTTTTGATGGAAGCTAATGATGGGGACAAAAGCATAATTTTACACAGAACCTTTGACACAGAAAATGTCAAGGTAATCATCGCCAGATTAAATAACTTTTTTGCATTTAAATTACACACAAATGTTATACATCAGGACAAAAAGTGACTCTGAGACTGTAAAAAAATGAAGTGACTAACTAAATGCAATCAAGACAATGATAAAGTTAAAAATCCGTAGACATAATTTTAACAAAACAAAGCTTATGCTTATTGTCTTAAAGAGTAAAACAAAATGAGCACTGTAAAACAAAATGTCCCTTTCTGGATGATACCACCATGACAGCTTCCCTACAGCTCCAAATCATGGTGTTTTGTTTTACTCCAGCCTTTAATCTGAGGCACACATCCGCAACATCAAGAAATCATTTCGATCATGATTAAGAGAGATTTTTCCACCTGCATAACATGGTTTGAATCTGGCCGTTGCTGTCCACTGCAGATAAGAAGCTTGCCCTTGTGACATGCTGACTTGCCTACTGCACTGTTGACAGGAGTGACAGTATGGCTATCGTCTTAACTCCAGATGATCCAGAAAGCAGCAGCCTGGATGCTCTCCCAGACATAAAAACTACATTAGCTCCGCTGGCATTCTGTTCAATACAAAATAACATGTACAACTCTGCTTCTCACCATTAAGGCTCCCCATGGTAAATCACCAACATACAACTATCATCGGACTCAACCTGTACACACCAACCACAAACATGTACCGGTTACACAGGGCTCATTCATAATGTGGCCCCTCAGCTCTAGTGTAGGCAGCTTCAATTTCCTTGTTTAAATAAAACATATAAAATAACCAAAGACTTAGCTATTCAAGATACCTTTTAATGTCTAGTCTATCTATCTTTTGAATTAGGTTATGTTTTGATTAATTGTGTTTGTCATTTTCTCCTCTTTTTTATGTATTGTTGCTTAGTTTCCTGCCCATTGAGCATGGGAAAAGCACTCTACGCTGCTGGTATCTCCATGTATGACTAGGAACAGATTTGCGCCACACACCTTTTCTTCTCTGACACATCCCAATCCCACAGGAATGCTGCAAAAACAAGTGCTGTTCCCACTCCTGGCTACACGTTTAATCGTTTTCTTTTCTCTCAGCCCCCCTCAAGCCATTCATATCACTGATGCTTTATGAAAGCTGCCAGGCTGAATTTTAAAAAAAGATATTCACAGCTTTGTTCACAGCTCCGGCACCTTCTAACCACTCATAATATTACTTGCTCACCTTGTTGCAGGGCAGGCCTGTTAGGGCTGATTTTGCTGAGACCCGGTTTAATTCCCTATCATATCAGGTTACAGAAGACATCCTAGTAGACCTGCAATATTGCTACAGTATCAGTGGGTTCGAAACGGTGCACTACCAGAGCAGTGATTTTTTGTCTTCTTTTACCATTTCCTTTACCTTTACTATACCATGTTAATAGTTAACAGGTACAGTAAGTTAACTTTGACTCTGAACACTCAGAGAGGATGGATGAGCCAATTGGAAGTGCATCATTTGGTAGCCATGTTGGTCTGAGAGGCAGATTGGATCTGTTTAACATCCCATCCTTAGTACTGCACCCCAGACAGGGCCATGTTTCCTTCACTGGTCACCCATGCAGGGACCAACCAGGACAGACCGTGCTTAGCTTCATAGGAAAACCAGCAGTGGGATGCAGGGTTGAATGCGGCAGGCAAATATATAGGGTATAGGGCAGCATATAAGAAAGAGCCCATTTCCCATCACTTGTAGTAAATCTTAAACAAGGCTTTGGAAAATGCACCATCTGCGCCGTAAATGATACTTCCCATGAATGGGAGCATAATGAAGTCCTGACCCCAGCAGTTTACAGTCCACCTTCAGATCATATAGCAGGACTAATGAGCTCCTACCGGTCCTCTCCTGGACCATAAATCCGGTGCGGTTCCTTCACTGGTATGTGTGCGCGTTCATGTTAAACATGCTAACCTTTGGGCCTTTGGATGCAGGTGTGCTGGTTGTCACTCAGGAAAAATCCTTCTCTGCATCGACACTCATAGCTTCCCATCATGTTGACACAGATCTGCTGGCATCCACCGTTACCCTCCGAACACTCATCCACATCTGCAACAGGAAAAAAGAACAACCATTACAATCAAGGGATCGCCTTCTGCATTTTGATTTTCTCAAAGGAAACTGAATATGTAAATAATGGGTGCGACATAAATAAAAAAAAAAACTACAGTACAATTTCAAATCGTATACGAGCCAAGTAACAATCATATCAGTGCAATAGAACTGGCAGAGAGATTTTCAGCTGCTCAGGCTGCTAAGGTCACGACGTGAGGGCGGAGACATGAGACAAAGTGATGAGTAGCCAGAGGGGGTCGTCTGGAGGTGTCTGTGCCTCGGTTCACAGTTATCTGGCAGCAGGCCGTGCAGAGGGCTCTTAGGTGGAAAGCATCCAACTGTGCAGCATTAAGCTCTCGAAGTGCCTGAGCAGCACAATCCTCTGGCAACCTGTGGTAACCTGATCCACCTGGGACTGAGTACCCGCGGATGACGAGCGTCTGTCAGCCTCTCCACTTAAGGAATGCAGAGCGAAAAGAAGGAGAGGGAGGAGCACGAGGAGAGGGGAGGAGAGGGTGACTTAGGACAGAGGGGGTAGAGGAGGGCAGAGGAAGGGGTAGAGAGGGGAAGAAGGAGAGGGGAGGAGACAGAGTGGAGAAGGGCGTGAGGGGAGTGGAGAACGAGTGAAGCAGGGTGGGGAGGAAGGTGAGTGCATGTACAGAGATACAGTTTCTCCTGAGGCTATGCCATACTACTGATAGCACCATAGACTCCTGACTAGGAACTAACACAGCATTTAATCCCACCGAGATGTCAATGACTGTTCAGTAACTACATGGGGTACTGGGTCACAGAGCAACCAGGTTAAGTATTTTAAATGTATGGCATACTGTATTTCCCTAGGAACAATTTACCATATCCCAATAAGGACATTTGGAGACATCCATTTAATACTGAATGCCCTTTCCGAAGGTCTTGCTCAGCCCTTTTGAATATTGTGGATAATATATTCTATTTTGCCCAAGAGAGACCTGTCTATGGCATTAGATTTTAATCAAGTTACCAGCCAGCCCAACGCCCCTATGAGTGACAGTGGCTCTAGAGATCCTCCCAGACCTCCTCCTCTTTCGCAGACCTGTGCTTCGCACCTCACTACCAACAGTGCTGGAGTCTTATCCATCCTCCTGCTCAACACATCAACAATCTGAAGTGTACACAAGGATTTTTATAAACCGTCACCTGAAAAAAATGTTTTGTCTATTTGTCTAGTCTGTGAAAGCCTCTGGATTAAGTTTCCAATCCGGGGGATTCTCATCCCAGGACAGTTATAGATTGAACTGATGTGTCTGTCCTTGAATCACTGAAAGCAGATGCTAAGTAAAGTTAGTTGGAGAACAGACTGGTAAGTCTATGAAGGTTGAAGATGAGACATGTTGCAGTGAAGTTTGAACTATTTGTTGAAAACCTAAAATCCAGTTCCAGCCTCGGCGTCTGTTCTGACTTTGACTTGACAGAGTCTGTTTTCACACAGAGAGAGAGGGAGAGTAGCATGGCTAACACCTTTCTGCTTAGCTGCAAGAAACCTGAAGCTGCCCCTTTACAGATAAACTGTAAAGCTGAGCACCAACCCCCAGAACACACTCCCAAATGCACAAAAAACTCAAGTGTCCTCACACATATACACACACACACACACACACACACACACACACACACAAGCCCACACACAAGAATGCATGCACAAATACACATTTGTGACACATGCACCAGTAAACACCAAATACGCAGTCAGCCTCAAAATGCCCCTTAAATTTCTCTTTGCAAACCTCCAGTGCATCAATGAAGGTTTCATTTCCTGATCCCTTCATCCCTTCCAAATGAGGCGTCGCCTGTCAGTAGATCTCTCCTGTTCAAATAGCTCAAATTATTGCCTATGTTGTGTGCTAGGCAAAGCAAGCGTCCAAAGCAAATATTTCTAAACGGAAAGAGATTCTGGCATGGCCAGAAGTGCTCATGTTTTTTGGACTTAAACATTTTTTTTAATTCTCTTGAGAGGATGGAAAAATGTCTTAATCAAGTTAAAAGGGCTGCCTCAGTTTGGAAAAATGAGACATCTTTCCCCTCTATCCCTCATTTTGCTCATTTTGGAGAAGGGAAAGAGGGAAGGTTCAAACGAAGGCAGATTAAGAGATTGGCTGTGTTTGCTGAGGCCATGTCCGCTGGTTTCTCAGATAGGCTTGACTGTATATATAACATTTGGCCTTGTGCTGAGCTTCGGAGCCGTGTAAACATGGCGGTTGAGTTACTCCTCAACCATCCTCAACCCTTATTTTGGAGACTTGTTCATGTGTTAAAGGGCTTAGAGACTCTCGGGGCATTTATTGCTGACCCAGCATCAGAGTTTTTAAGGAAAAAAACTGTGTCTTCTCCTCAGAGCTGACCAACAGCAGTGTCTCCACAGACATACATGTAAACAGACGTACAGACACATGTCTTTTTGTTCCAGGGCATGTGCCCCAGAGAAATGAGGTGAGACAGAGGCCGGCCATTTGCTCTGTTTGTGCTTTTCATTTACATGGGTTTAGGAAACACACGCTCTCTACTAAGGCAGCAAATAAGGACTAGGCTTGGCTGCAGGCAGTACACAAATAGCGCGCTGCTCCAGTAGGTGAGGGACACATTATAAGGATAAACATCCCTTTGGCTTTGCTGAGCATCAGTAGGTGGGAGGACAGAGGCAGGGGATATGAGAATAGAGAGCTATTCACAAATTAAAACAAGATCCTTTCTTTTTTAAACAGGATTAGGGGATTTCCTCTTTCCTCTCCGTCGCTCCTGGAGTTTAATGACACAGCTCGTTCTTTCTACACTTTTGACTGAACAGTGACCAAGGCGCCAAGTTTCAGTCGACTCGGCCCGCTCTGAGAGCAGCACTGAGAGTGCACACAGACACTGGTCCTGTGTAAACAAACACTCAGCCGTAATCAGGCACATGTCAACAGGACGTTGAACAAGGTGATGTGTTGCCTGGACGCACACTTTCAGCTAAGGCCGCATTGTCATTTTTCTTCAGTGGAACAGCTTGTTGTCATACTAACACTACATAAACAAATCAAATGTTGCTTTGATTGAAATCCAGCCTCCAACAATGGACTGTCGCTCAGGTAACCATTTTTGGTAAATATACACAAAGAGCCTGAACCTCCACTGCCTGACTTGGTTATTCCATAAATGAAAAATGAGCTTTGGTCATACCAAATGGTATTTCTCTGTTCCTGCAAAACAAGTCTGGAAGTATTTTAAAAACAAACCCCAGGATGTGTGTTTGGGTGGACAGGCTTTTGCCAAGAGGACGAGCGACCTTGACGTATGCAGCTAGAAGGCTTGCTGTCCGCTGGATGCTTAAATCCATAAAGCCCAATCCCAGGCTTGTGTTCCGCCCCACAAGCCCTGCCAGCCGCCTCAGCTGGAGCTGTTAATTTCAAGGTGGACGGGGAACGAACAATCATGAGGGAGAAAGAGTGTTGATACAGTCTTCAGGAGCCAGCTAATGCACTAAACCCAAATGGCCCTCCTCCCATACAACTCCACTCTCCATCTCCCCTCCATCTCCCCTGTAGAAAGCCTCACTGCCTGAACCTGCTCTGTGCATGTCACAACAACAGCAAAGTCACTGCACTCTGGGGAAAGGAAGGCATCTGACAAGAAGGCTCTTGCAGTCTGCATCTCCAATGAAGAGACGGTCCAGAGGAGAGTAGGATTATTGCTCAGCTCCCAAAGAGCCTTTACGTAGGGATTTCCCCGGGTGAGACCAGACTGACAGCGTTTACACTGGGCCTCTTGGGCGCCAACAGATTGACCCACGTGATGATGCGGGGGCACACAGAGTGTAATCTCAGAGGAATAATCTGATATGATCTAATATGTTAAGATTGTCAAGGTAACAAATGCACTTAAAAGATGTTAGCATTGCTTGCTTCAAAAAGTCAAATTGGGGTGAATCAATATCAGACGCTCATATCACTGCCCTTTCCCGTTGGCCTGCTGTTCAATAATACATCAGGCCAAATCCTGGCCATTTGATTAGCCTGCCTTAAAAACAAGATCTGTGGAGATTAAACGCACAAAGACTCAATGAAGCGATCACTCAAAGCGGTCACACAGAATTGGGGAGAAAACAAAGCGCTGTTGCCATGGGAATTGGATTATCATAAGACAATAAGATACAGAGAGAGACAGAGACAGGGAGGGAGAGAGATAGAAAGAGGGAGAGATGAAGTCCCAGGACAGGACTGAATCGTTACCACATGTCCTGCTCTAGAGACATTACGGTCCGCCACACATCCATCCACAGCCTGTGCATCTAGTCTGGGTCTAGCATGGTTTCTCTGTGGGCAGGAGTCACACTGTGCTGGTGCTGATGGTAGGGGCAGCAATGTTTTGGCAGAGCTTCTTCCATTCACAGAACAGAAACGACAAGGCGTTGTGAGAACATCCAGCGGACCACGACATAGACCCCTAGCCCTCCAGGGACGCCCTAGCGACTTCTTTTCGTTTGCAGAGTTGGTTCTACTTATCCACATCCATCCTGCGCTCTCTCCGACCTGGTCGTGGTTGACTGGCTATCAGTAATTTGATCCCCTATAGTGTTTTGCTACCAAAGCCAAAGGTTAGTGAAGATTTGATTTGCAGTTTGCCAGCTATAAATCCATCAGGGTGTATTTGCACAGATGTTCATGATATTTGGCACCACATAGACCTACTTGAGCAATTTCAATGTCTCGTAACAATGATAAAAAGGAATTTGGGTTTCTAGAGGACCTCAATGAAAACACATAGCTCATAGAGGGGACATTTGTACCTTCACAGGGAATAATGGAAATCATGCATCTGCTTTTGATTGTTATGTGAATATGTATGTTGGATTGAATACAAAAAAAATCTCTATAAGCTACTTTCAAGGGTATAAATATCTATTCTGACACCATGATGAACTGTGTGTAGGTATTCAGCTAAGAACGTCAAAAATGTAAGCTATTTAACTTACAACGAACGGAATTACATTGTTTCCCGCTTTCACTACAGTGGGCCTTGTTGTAGAGATGTGGAGACATCGTTGGCTAGATAAGCGCATCATGATGTAACCTCTGCTCATCAGTGACAATTGCATTGCTTCCGCACAAATTCTTGCCTTCCTGATGCCTTTCGGAGTACATGTGCAAGGCATTCTGGGAAGTAGTCGAAGGCCAGGGAAATGCTAAGGTCCCAGAGAGGCTACAGAGTCCTGCGTCGTCAGCCGCCTGCTGCCCAGGGCCATTAACACTGTCAGAGTGGCCAATTACCAGGGGTCATGTGGTGCGGGCCAGTAGGAGAGGGCCAGGAGGACGGCTCATTAGCAACTCTTGCCTAGCCAAACCCGGCCCCTGGCCAGACCAGCAGACACAGCAAACCATGCTGGTTCGGAGCGGAGGAGAGGAGGGAGTGTACCCAAGCATCATCAACCTGATGTGTTCTACAATGGCTTTTCATTGGGTAAGGGCGAAAGGGCTTGGCCTCTGGGGGAAATTTGGAGGATCAGATCATGTGGGTCTAGGTGAGTCACTCACTGATTACAGTGATTCGTCTGTCCTATCCGGCTGTTAAAGTGCTTTCCAAGCCAGAGCAAAGTTTGTATTAGGTTTGAGGTCCTCTGGGCACCAACAGAACAGCCATTTCAGGTACAGGCCAATGGAAGTACAGTAATCGTATTGAAGCGGGCAAAAGGTGCTTAAAACTGTAGTAGGAAGCTGACATTGAATCTCGATCAATGCCTCTTCCTCTCCTGATCCTGTAGGTACATATAAGATGGTTCACTTCTCAATCCTCAAAGCTGAAAGCGAGCCATATGGTTAGGCTAAGGTAATTGCTAGGAAAAAATAGACTGCACTTGAAGGATAGAAACCTTTTCAGCACAAAATAAAATATGGTATACAAAAAGTAAATACCTACTTCATTATTTCTTTTGTTAATCATTGATTTTATGCAAAAACATATTTGGGATTGCTATTGCATTGTTTATATTGGAGGTAAAAAATTCAGTGATTCACAGATGATTCATCCACTTTCTAACAGAAGTGCGGGAACTTGCAAGAGCACAATTACCAGTAAATCAATATGTAATGCAGAAAAACAAGGACAATATTTCGACATCTAAATCCTTTAGACATGGTTTCTCCGCCTACTGGCCAACAGGTCATCTGTGAAGAACACTGAAAAATACCCGTGGCAGAAAGATTAACAGGATGATACAAACATACCACATCCTCTGACACACACACACACACGGATACACACAAACACGCAGACACACACACATACTTTATTCAAGTATGCTTGTATGTGTATGTGAGTATATATCCACGCATGTTTGTGCCTGGACCAAAATCATATACATGGCTGGTAAGATGGAATTACTGTATATCAGAAGGATTGATGGAAGCATGGCCTTAAAGAGATAGTTCATCCAAAATCTATATTTGGGTCAGTTTACCCATACCTTGAGTTATGTCTGAGTGCCTGTGGTTACAGAACCCACAATAATCCATCATTTACTTCTGGGTACAGCCTGGAGTTAGCATATTAGCATTCTCCGACCTCATCAGTTAAAACTGGCGAACCAATGTTAGGAAAGCTACACTGAAATCCGATACTTTCTCAAAACACTTATAACCACTTGGTAGTGTGGATATTAGCAAATCATTTTTCAGTGCTTTCTTTTCAGAATGCTCTTATTACTTCTGAGGAAGTTTGGCTTGGAGTGAAGATTTGATGACATTGTTTCAAAACAAATTATGCTCTAAGCTGTAGCTATAGGATTCTGTCCGCATGTGCCGTCATATTTTGCATGAACTATTCCTTTAAGTGGATTTGGGCCCCCAACCACAGATACCTAGAAGGCAAGAGCTCATCCACACCATAGCAAACAATCCACAATATATGCCTCATTAAGCCTTGCTTAATGACTTAGAAAATAACCTTGCTTCAGAGAGTGCATGTTGCACGTGTGTGTGTTCTAAGTGAGAGGGGAGAGAGTAAAGAGTGAACGAAAAATTGAAGTAAAATTTTTTTGTAAAACAAAGTGAGGCAGACATTGGCCTCCTCAAGCCTGTACATGTTCATCAGTCTCTACGGAAACACTTCCAATTCTGTAAGGGCACGCCAAATAGACATGTGTAGTTGTTGACTTTTCATGGTCATGGTATGTATACAATGTTGATAAGTACACTTTTAGGTTAAGTGCTGATAAATAGTTTATCTCCTGTTCATGTTAGCGTGTAAGAATATATACCCAAAGATACTGTACATGATTCTCAAACAGAAGAGAAAGAGACATCTGTCAACACATAACCTGGCTATGACAGATGAGAGTAGTTATAGCAAATCACACTAGTTGCTATTCTCATTCATGGAACATTCACAGCAACAAACAACATCAAAGGTTTAAATGTTTCATGATGAGGTTTGAATCAATGTTTCTGTCTGAGGAGCAGCCAGGTTTGACTTAAAGTTTTGGAGCAGGGAAAGAAATCCTCTAGGAGAGAGGGGGAGAAGGAAAGAAAGGAGATGGGGAAAGGGAAAGGGAGAGGAAAGGGGGAGAGGGAGGTAGAAGAGAGGGGTAAAGGGAGAGAGAAGAGAGGGGGAGAGGGAGAGAGAAGAGAGCGGGAGATGGAAAGAGAAGTGAGGGGGAGATTGAAAGGGAAAGAGAGGGTGGGTGTGTTTAGCAGCTGAACCAAATTACTTTCCCTTAATTTTGTAACCTTTTAAGTTGAATGTGTACTCCAAGGGGCTAATATGAATGGCACACTGGTGTAATATTAAACCATGGGAAAGTATGGTCCACTGACAGCTCACTCAGAGACCAGGGTCAAGCTCTTCATAAATTCAACCTTTTTACCCAGACTTGTCAAAAAAAATAGAGGTCTTTTTGTGTGGAAAACTGAAGTTGTGAGAGTCTTATAGTCTACAAACTATGTGTGACCAGGAAATGTCTGCCAGAAGTGAACTACAGTAGTCTAAAAATCACACGTTAGCCCTGACAAATAAATTATCCCACCCCAAAAGCTCTTTTCTGAGGTTTAATAGACATCCAGTCTGGAGGATTAATTCATGCAACAACATGAATTATGTCAAGTTCAATATTTAAGACTTGCACACGAGCAGTTGAATGTGCACCAGGCTCTTCCAACTCAGGAACCTTCTGTAAGCTACAACATTTAAGTTCTCTCTTCAGGCTGTCCAGCAAAGTGTCGGTAACAATAACCACTCATCAATAAAAAGACACATCGACACACACTCATGTATGCACGCACGTACACACACAAGCATGCACGCACACGGTCCCGCACGCACACACGCACATGCGCACACGCACGCACACAGAGAGAGACAGATAGACCCTACTGTAAATCTAACCCTAACCCAAATTGTAACGTTCACACAAAACCTAACACATCACATTATCCTGATTTGGCCTCAGTTTGGTCGAATGATTGTCCACATTAATTTTGAAAGACCTGTGTTCACACACTCACCGAGGCAATTGTGTCCGTCGTGTGCCAGGCGGAAGCCATCGTAGCATGTGCACCTGTAGTTTCCGGGGATGTTTATGCAGTCATGGACACAGCCCCCGGTGTACTCACTCGCACACTCATCTAAATCTGCAGGGGGAAAAGACAGAAGGACAGGTTATGAAATGGGCGGCGCTATGGGTTAGGACTACGGGTTGGGACTACGGGTTAGGACTACGGGTTAGGACTACAGGTTGGGACTATGGGTTAGGACTACGGGTTGGGACTACGGGTTGGGACTATGGGTTAGGACTATGGGTTAGGACTACAGGTTGGGACTACGGGTTAGGACTACGGGTTGGGACTATGGGTTAGGACTATGGGTTAGGACTATGGGTTAGGACTACAGGTTAGGACTATGGGTTAGGACTACGGGTTGGGAGAGCATGACTTGACGGACCCGTTCGTACATGTATTTGTCAAACCTATTTGTTGGATACAACAATGTCGCGCACAACACTAAACACATATTGTACATGAGAACAGAAACATACAGTCGCACCAGAGATACTGTCCGTGGGTGACGAATAAATCAATGGGTTTGACGCGAGTAACTGGGTGTGAAACGAGAGCACGCGTGCAAAGGAAGTCGGCCGTACCGTCGGCGCTGACCTACCGTATGAATCAGGCTCCACACACAAGGTCAGCCAGGTTGTCTAAAAGGTTAGGCAGATGAAGTGGGCCCGGTGAGGAGCCCTCAGCCATACCGAGGTACTGTTGGTTTGAAGTGTGGCCATAAACACAGGTAATAACAGCTGACATATGAAAGGCAGACCCGGAGATGTGCCCTGCTGCCTCATTTTCTGAGCCATTAAGGGCCAACTATGAAGAGTGTTTCAGTTGCCTGGTACTGAAGACTCAGTGCTTGATTTAAACTGACAGCAATGCGCCGCGCCAGGACAAGTGCACTCTCCGTCTAACTCCCAGAGATGCCTGTCGCCACAGTGTTCTGCTGCTGTGACCAATGATGTCATGCAGGAGACACGCCAGCAGCAGCCTCATCTAGCCTGGGCCCTGCACAGCTACGAGTGTCTTTTTCCCTGTCAAACCAAAGGGGGTTTTCTTAACTGCCATGTCAAGATTAACATTACATTACCCACTCAACTCCATTGTTCAGTCTGCACACAATCCAGCCTGATACATTTGACTCATACACATTGAATACACCACACCCTCTGTGGGGTCAGAGATCATTGTTTTTCCAGTTGTCAGGGAAAATAGAAAGTGATAGTCTGTGGCTAAAGACCACAATTGGCAATGATCCACGGGATGTAAGGCAAACCTCGTCCAACCATCCCTAACCCCAACACGGAGGGCGCTGAGCCAATCTGCACCGCCCTTTAAGGGACACGGTACTGCCACAACCAAAAAAGACAGCCGCACCACTCAGGAGCCCCCATAAAACGGAACCCTAATTTTGAGTACAGAATGCTTAAACTTAGTTAAAACTTGTAGAGAAGACAGGAAATATACAATGTGGTATATCCAAGCATTACCTACAGTCTACTCTGGACTGTGTGTTTGTGAAGTGTGCCTATGTGTAGGACATGTGTCATGTTTGTATAAGTTAACGTCCTATAAGTGTGTGTGTGTGTGTGTGTGTGTGTGTGCATGCGTGAGCGAGAGGGTAATGGACAAAAAGACTGTCTGATGTGTGTGCCAGTCATCGGAATCATATTGTTTCCGCATCATAAACCAAATGTTTCAAAACACGTTGCATTTCTTCAGCCTCCAAGACAAATAATCCTCATCCAGTAGCTGACATCAGATGGAGAATACAGAACAGGCTGAATGGCCACAGCTTTGTTATGCAGTGTGTACTGTAGGTTAGGGTAGTAGACTGCGGTGATTTAACACTCCAGTCCAGGATACACTTGCACACTCCATCTACCTGGTGGCAGGGCTAGAATGCTCAAGGGTAGTGTTCAGGAAGCTTGGTTCATTTTTCAGCTGTGGCCAGTTAAGGTGATTGTCAGTCTGGGAGAGAGAGGAGAGGGCAGAGCCCTATGCTACAAAACCGTACTGAGGAGTTAGCTAGGTAACTTTGGCCAGCTGAGATTCACTGGAGATTAAACCCATCATACAAAAGCTGCATTCACATGCTAGCTGAAACTGGGAAACACTGATATTTCTGACAGAATATAAGGCCGAGCGGGCATACAGTGTGTCGAGATATGTGTCTTCCGAAGTCATTTTGGTTCTTATTACAATGCTCGCACAACCAGAAAAATCTAGATCAAAAACCTACAGTAGCTCGTCTTAACACACTCTCTGGCCTTTTACGTTGATTTAGCTCACAGGCACCAAGCCACCACAAGGAGTCTCCAGAAACTGACAAGGAAAGGCATGCCGCTGGTCTACAGCACCGCCCTCAACGGGACTCTTGGAGTTATCAGCGATCGGGATTCAAACCAAGGTCTTCCGTTGGTTCAGCTAACTGTGAAGCAGTGACTTGACTGGTGTGTCATTTAGTTTGAATTAAAACATAAACATGGTATAACCCTTAGCTTACGGGCTCCGTAGGTGACTGAGTCTCAAGATGAGGACCAACTAAATCATCTTACTGCCACATATTTGTCATGAAATGATCCATTTGTAAGTTCATAAGAAGTTTGTTTTGTATGATTATACACTATTATTTTATCTGTAGGAGGGGTAAATTAGGTAACTGTGCATACACCAAAACACATCAAAGACGGAATTCACAGCAGGTAATAATAGAAAGACAACACTTATGACTATTTCACACCATGGCCTGCTGAATTAGCTAAATAACATATTTCATGTGGATTTACTAAATCCGATATAGGCTAACATTCAAATGCGAGACTGACTTGTCTATGGACTGATATGTTGGTAAAGCATTTTCTCAGTGAAGAGGCACTCAGCTAGCCACATCCGACATGCTCGAACATAAGACTCTCAGCTGACCTTTGTTTGTTTTTTGTTAGTGAACTTAAGTTGAACATTCCTTTTAGTAGTTTGTTTTGTATCACCACAATGAACATGACCAATCAGCTTACACTGACCTGCCAAGAATGGTGCCGGTCTGCTAGGTAAAAGCGTTCAACACCTACAGTGAAGTACATATATATTTGGACAGTGACACAATGATTCTTGTTTTGGCAGCACGTTTTGAAATTATACAATAATGATGGTGTTAAGGTACAGCTTATCAGTTTTTCTTTGTGGGTATTGTCAACCATATAAGAAAAAAAACACAGCACATTTCGTACATAATACAAAAAGTATTTGGATATTTGGCTTCCAAGCTTTGTCTTATTGGCTGGTTGTGTTTGTTTGCATTATAACCACTTGCACAAGAGAGTGTAGTCTTGATCCTAGGCTTTGCATTAGAATTTGTCAGTTACTGGTGTCTGACAACACAAGGACCAAAGAAGTATGAATACAAGTCAAGCTGGCCATCATGATGCAGATAAATCAGAATATGATCTGAGACACAGCCAAAATATTAGGCATGCCATAATCAAGTAAATTAAATAGCTAAGCAATGGTACATGACCACGAGATCAAGGAAGATCTGGATGATTAAAGAAAGTTCATCATAATGGAGAAAAAACAACAACAAAGAACTGTCCAAACGGAAAACTCTCCAGGAAGAAGGCGTTGATGTGTCTGTTACTACCATTTGCAAAAGACTTCACACAAACTATAGAGGCTGGATGGCAAAGTGCAAAGACATTAGTTTCCCTCAAAAACAGAATGGCATAAAGAATACCAATAAAAGCTAGCAGATATCTGGAAAAAGGTAGTGTGAACAGATGAAACCAAAATTAACATGCAACCAGGTTACGGCAAGAAGAAAGCATGGAGAGTAAAAGAACTGACATCCCAACTTGTCAGTGAAATAAGGTGGTGGGGGTAACATGTTTTGGGCATGTTTGGCTGCCAGGGTAGGAATTTCACCATGGCTCCTTGCTCTGGCCATGATGCCCCAAAAATCATTGCATGTCCTACGGCCCTTGTGCCCCTGCTACTGTCAAAATCTCACGGTCACCAGTTGGTTTGTTTTTTCGTAAGTTTGAGTGTAAAGTGTGTCTTAAAACAAACTTGATAATTACATTGTAGTTCGCACAGAATGACGATTTCACCATGGACAACCAATCAATATCACTATCTGATGATTTTGGAAGTAGCATCACACATCGCATCATTCAAAGGCACTAGCAGGATCGCAACAGAGAACAACCACATGAACAGATTACAATCAGGCAAGGAAGCTAGGTAGTTATCGATCGATAGATAGCTG
This sequence comes from Esox masquinongy, assembly GCA_016801175.1. NCBI lineage: Eukaryota > Metazoa > Chordata > Actinopteri > Esociformes > Esocidae > Esox > Esox masquinongy. Next base: position 44,515 of record JACXGI010000658.1, read on the forward strand.
ACTTATTTAGTGCTTAACTGAATCAAACCTCTCTGCATTGGAAGGTGCATTCATGAGCAACTGGGAAGTGGGAAAGCGCCTACCTCCAAGTGGGAGAATACACCTAAAAGCTATTTGAGAGCTCCGAGAAGTGAAGTCGTTAGGTTTGACATCACTCGACATTGCCGCGTTTGTGGTGAAAGATTAAAAAACAGAAATGACTTGCTCTGCACAAAAATAAGTCACTATATTTGTTCATTTAGGTTGTACTCATTAGCGCAGGTGATTGTGATGTAAAAGGATACTTCCCGGTTTACTTTTGTGTAAATGAGGTAATGTAAACCTTTGCGTTACTTAACTGTCAATATGACGTCATGCATGTTATTTTATCTTGGCAGAAATTCAAGTTGTTTATTTCACTCAATGCCATTTGTGCCTAAAATTTTTATGACACAGAAGGCCAAATGGCTGTGCCTCTAAAATGACTGCCAATGGATTTAGCTCACCACTCTTCATGATGATGTTACATCAGACGGCAACAGTAGAATGAATTCTTCTGAAGTACACAGAAACATCTTATCTGCTCAGATCCAACCAAATGCTGCAAAACTTAGTTGTGATTGTAGGCTAGGGAAAGCATTCTCACAAATTATATATTATAATTTGCAATTCTGTTTTCATTGATTTAATCTTTTTTTGTCTTAATTGTAATGATCTTCCAATTGAATTTCTTCAGCTTTTGTTGAAACAAGAAACCAGGCAAGCCTAGTTCAGCCGGCCCGCAGTAAAAGGTGACATTCATTGTTGCCCACTCCTGGATTCAAACCCAGGTCTCCCATGTAAGAGGCAGTGTCTTTAATCACTATGCCACAGAACGACACATCTGCTGAGAGTTGAGATAGCATTTCAACATAAGATCATCTTGTCATGGATTACCATCACGCCGAGTTTGAACATGTCGCTAGACACCATTAGGCATTGTGTTAAACTGAGTAACGTTTCTTATGAAGTTTACCACCACCACAAATTGCATCTATGACCTGTATGGCTTTTGCCACTGGCCTTTTTAACAGCTTATTCGCCATTCGTGAATGACATTGATACAATAACTATCAATATAGGTGTAGGTGACGAAAACAGACTTTTTCGTCAAGTGAAAATACTAGAGAATCGTGTAGCCAGTGAAGTTTTTGTCTATCCTGAACAAATCCTAATCCATAATTCGAAAACCCACCAGAAATAGTCACAATATAACAGTTAGCAGTTTTATTTTAGGCTTCTTATAATATAGCTACTGAAGGTTGTAGCCAGCGAAGTTTTTGTCTATCCTGAACGAATCCTCTTTTGCCACTGGCCGTTTTAATAGCTTATTAGCCATTTGTAAACGACATTGTTACAGTAACTATCAACATAGGTGACGATAACTGACTTTTTCGTCAAGTGAAAAGACGAGAGAACCGTGTAGCTTTTGTCTGTCTTGAACAAATCCTAAGGCATAATGTGCCTTGACTGTGACGGGAGTCAAACGCGGAACCTATAGCTCCGTAGTCTGCGTCTCTAACCACTTTGCTATTTCACAAGGGGTAGACAGTCAGTCAGACACTTACTCACTCAGTAAGCCCTCTACAGTAATCCTTGTACAAGAGTACACTTTTGTTATGTTAATAAACTTTCTGTTGTCCAGGTTATTTCAGCAAAAATGTAATGGCTGAGGTAAAAGATGCATTCCCCCTGTTTAAATAGAGTAATGGATAAAGACACAGTCTGCCCCATAGAAAACTGCGGATCGAAACCAGCCAGCGACAACAACATGCATACCTTCTAATTGTAGGCCGGTTGAACTAGGCTTGCCTGGTTCCTTTTCTGGTTTTATTTACCATGACCGCTTAATTCAGTCTCAGAAAAAAAACAACTCAACTGAACCTGTCTATTTCTCTCCCCATTTTCACGCATCTCTAACTTTCTTTGAGTGAGCATTAGATTTTAAACTTAAAAGGGAATGACATGTATATTTTTTTCACTTTGTGTGTGTGGGTACACATGAGTGTGTCTAAGAGACCTTACCTTCACAGTGCTTGCCATCCCCTTTGTAGCCCGACTTGCAGATACATTTGTATGATTTGAGGGTATTCTGGCAGATGGCATCGATACTGCAGTTGTCAATTTGCTCTGCACACTCATCCACATCTAACAGAGAAGGAAAGATGGAGGGAACAGTCAGGTTTTTGGTCAACAACCCTTAACAATGTTTCCTGTCCCCTGGGCAGGGCCGGATTATAGACCGGGCAAATGGGGCCTGGGCCCAGGGGCCTTTGACCATTAGGGGCCTCAAGCTACAAGTGTTTGGTGTGTTTTGGTGTTTAGAGCACATTTTGTAGGTTTGTAGTTGTACACTTGCACTTAGGCTAGACCAATGCTTAAACAAGATTATTATGATTTGAAATAATTAGTACATATGCTAACACCAGGAAAATTATGCAGAACTTATACTGGTAGAAAATTGTAAGCCACTGTTATATTCAAAAAAAATGTTTTTGTTAAACCAATTAAAGCATTCTGATTACTAAATGTCCCAGTAATTTCAAAATTGTTCCATAAACAACCTAAAAACCTAGGAGGACAAGGACCAGTTTCACATGGGGGGGATGTTCGTGTGTGGGGGGGGGCTCCAAAGACACTTGTGCCCAGGGGCTTCATAGAATGTAGATCCGTCCTTGCCCCTGGTGGCTCATGCACAGTAAGGGAGGAACACAGCCGCTGAAAAGTACAATCGATTTACCTGGCCTGACAGACAGCACACCATGAGAACACAAGCAGACACTCGGTCTAGAAGACAAAACAAGTCAACTCAATAAACCATTTTGGCATGTTTGATAGCTTAATATTTCTCAGAAAACGTACAAAGAAACAGCTAATTCATGCGCTTAAAAAACTATTATTTCATTACAATAAATAAGCAGTTTAGTAATAACTATAAAGCGTACATAAACAGCAACAATTGGTTGACCTGTGAAGCCCTGTTAGACTGGCTGTTGGCAATCTGCACCTCCAACACATGGGTCAGAAAATTCAGTAAGAAGCCAATGTTTTCATTAGGCTGATAGGATACATAGCCCTATGCTTTGGTAACGGACCAAAGTAAGACGGAAATATGAAATACAGAAACATATAATTAGGGATTTAATCAGGAAATCATATAAACTGAAGAACAATAAGATATTGGAGTAATATCATTTTCAATACTTAATGAATTTCTAAAATATTATCATAACAAAATTACCCACATACAGTCTGCACCAAACAGTTTGGCAACCTTGATTAATATGAGGCAAATGTAGTGTATAATATGAATTCACATTAAATGGTAGTTGGCAGGAGTATTCATCAAAGTAACAACGCAGAGTGGTGACGTAACCCGTGCAGCTGATGACGTAACCTGGAAGCCACGTAAGTCAAGTGTGAGGGATATCTTGCCGGTAAGTGATTATACAAAAATCTACAAAATATAGACTTTTTGAAGAAAAACACACAGTGTTCACTGTTTGTTGAATGCCAAACTGGATACTGTACCAACGAGACATCTGAATTTATCAAAAAATTTCCACCACCAATACGCAATGGATCAACAACAACTCTGAAGTATACCTGATGCCAAACTTAGACACAAACCCGCTCAAAAAAGGAAGAAAGACTCATATACAGATACCGAAGATCTACCTATTCGCGAAGTCAATGGTAGTTATTTGGCCAGAAACCATGCAACAATCATGAGGAGATGAAAGGACTACAAACAAGCCGAGCTTAGTAAGAGCGAAATTCTCACTCTACAAAAAGAAAACAAAACGCTTGCAGATAAAGTGAAAACCCTCAGCTCCAACACAGGGAAGGCATTGGTTAACAACCAAAGATTAAAATAATTGTTGTTTAAATTACAAAAGAGCTGGAACGTTGCGTAAAATGCAAGTAAAAACCGAATGCAATGATGTGCAAATCATTTATCCCTATATTTAATTGAAAATAGTACAAGGACAACATATCAAATGTTGAAACTGAGAATTTTTATTTTTTTGGGAAAAATACATGCCCATTTTGAATTTGATGGGACAGGGGTGTGTTTACCACATTGTTGCATCACCTCTTCTTCTAACAATACTCCGTAAGCATTTGGGAACTGAGACAAATTTCTGTAGTTTTTAAAGTAAAATGGATTCCCATTCTTGCTTGATATAGGATTTCAGCTGCTGAACAGTTTGGGGTCTCCTTTGTCGTAGCTTTCATTTCAAAATGCGCCAAATATTTTCAATAAATGACAGATCAGGGCTGCAGGCAGGCCAGTTTAGCACCCAGACTCTTTTACTACAGAGCCATGCTGTTGTAATACGTGCAGAATGTGATTTGACGTTGTCTTGCTTGAATAAGCAAGGCCTTCCCTGAAAAAGACGTAATCTGGATGGTAGCATATGTTGCCCCACAACCTGTATATATTGTTCAGCATTAATGGTGCCTTCACAGATGTGCAAGTCACCCATGCCATGTGCACTAATGCACCCCCATACCATCAGGGATGCTTGCTTTTGAACTGTGCGCTGACACCAAGCCGGATGGTCCCTCTCCTCTTTAGTCTGGATGACGTCCATATGTCCATATTTCCCAAAATAATGTCCATATTTCCCAAAATAATTTCAAATTGTGATCTGTCAGACCACAGGACAGTTTTGCACTTCACCTCAGTCCATCTTAAATGAGCTTGAGCCCTGAGAAGGTGGCGGCGGTTCTGGATCATGTTTTTATATGGTTTCTTCTTTGCATGGTAGAGTTTTAACTCGCATTTGTAGATGCAGTGACGTACTATGTTCACAGACAATGGTTTTTGGAGGTGTTCCTGAGCGCATGAAGTGATTACCACTACAGAATCATGTCTGTCTTTAATGCAGTGCCGCCTGAGGGCCCGAAGATCACGGCCATCCAATATTGGTTTTCGGCCTTGTCCCTTGCATACATAGACTTTCCCTGGATTCTCTGAATCTTTTAATGGGATTATGTACCGTAGATGATGAGATCCCAAAACTCAATTTTACATTGAGAAACGTTATTCTTGAATTTTTGCACTGTTTGCAGTCTTTCACAGAGTGGTGAACCCCTCTCCATCCTCACTTCTGACATACCTGTCTTCTCTGGAATGATCTTTTAATACCGAAGGGATTGTTACTGACCTTTTTTTGTCAGTCTATACTTTTTTGAAACGCGATGCTGGCAAATTCCAAATGGGCATGTATTTTTCAAGAAACAATAAAACGTCTCACTTTCAACATTTGATATGTTGTCTTTGTACTATTTTCTATTGAATATAGGGTTTAAATGATTTGCACATCATTGCATTCTGTTTTTATTTACATTTTATGCAGCGTCCCAACTTATTTGGAAAAGGGGTTGTGCAATCATAGGGAAGTAACATTTTCTCAGGAATGAACACCACACTGCAGAAAATCCGTAACTTATGGTTAAAGATGTAAGGGAAACCGTCTTAAAGTTACGGCCTGAGAATGTCAAAATAATTATCTTTCAAAAAGTGCAACTAATCGGAGCACGTAATAGCTCAACCAAGGTACTGCAGCCGATTGTCGCAAAGATTAACGATCGAAGGAAGTAGCCCATATCCCATTCAAAAAAAGGAATGAGCAAACAGAAAACAAACTTACATGATCGTCGATAAATTATGCTCGTGCAGGTTTTCTGCGAAAACAAAACTAAACCTTGGCTCTACTAATAACAACGATGTGTTTAAAATATACATTATATATACAGCAAATGACAGCAAGTATATGCAATATGGGCAGAGGATATTTGGTAATTCATGGGCCTTAATATTTTTTAGTGTTAAATACATTAATTACACTAAATGTGCTTCCCCCTGTATGGTGAACTGTGACGTTAGTATAGCAAGCTATAATTGTCTGGATTCATATGGTTAAAAGGAATACAATATTTATTGTTTACAGGAAACTCATTTTACATTGTTTGATGAAGCTGGGTATGAAAAGGAAAAAGGGGACATACACTTTTGTCATGGCCAAAGGAATTCAAAATGTGTGATGATATTGATTAACAAAAATGTTTATGAATAGGCTAACATGTGCAAACTGTCCTCAAGGACGCTCAAGGGGACAGGGCTACCGGAAATGGAATCACAGCCTGCTACACAACCACAAGTTTACAACCAAGACAAAGGAATTTATAACCAACTTCTTCCTAGATAACATGGGTACCACCTCATATGGTATGGGACACTTTCAAATGTAGTTTTAGAGGCTACACAATAGAATGCTCAGAAAGAATACCTGATAAAGGAGACTAAAATAAGGAATGACTAGCTTGCTTTGTTTGGTCGAAAAAGCAGTAAGCTTGTTACAATCTGACTCCATATAACTCCACATAAACCTACATTTCAGGGTTTTGAAAAATGCATTATCTGATTTTCGTACATCCAGGATTACCTGCATTGACATAAGGCATAAACTGAGGTGTTGTGTTCGCCACGTCCAGTTCCTTTTGTCACTTCTGGATTATTATGTGTGCTTGCCAAATGCATAGCACAACAGTAGTTAGCTTTCATTGTTTTATTATTATTATTATTATTATTAGGTGTGCTTGCCAAAGTCACATTTTAGCTTATTATTATTTGGACTGGTTAAACGTTATAACGTAGAATGTTCTGGAATAGTGGGCTTCTATTTAACTTTGCACTTTTTAAAATATTTAACTGGGATTACACTTTTAATGCTTGTCTTGAATGCGATTTCTCTATTGAGTTTAATGGGATACTAATATGATCCCTTTCTCTTGAACCATTCATGGTACAGAGACCAAACCAACTTTGATTAATATATTTAGGCTATCACAACTTAATATGACTAGGACAATATACGTTTGCAGACATTTGCATAATTAGCATTCGTTAACCCTAAAACAGCATCTTCTGAACCGTTTAAACTACAGAGACCAAACCAACTTGACTCTTAAATGTGGCTCGTCTATGACTATTTTCATAAACATGATTTGCATTTATTAACAATATCTCTTGAACCATTCCAATCAATCTAATTTATTTTATAAAGATGTTTTTACATCAGCAGTGGTCACAAACTGTTTATTCAGATACCTAGCCTAAAATCCCAAAGATCAAGAAACAACAAGATATTGATGCACAATGGCTAGGAAAAAGTCCCTAGTATGATTGGAAACTAGGAATAAACCTAGAGAGGAGCTAGGCTAGTATCATAAGAGTACATTACGTTTTTGGTCCACATCAATATTTTTCATGTTTGCAACCATTCATGCTAGAGACACTGAATAAATGTTGTTTTACATGTTTAAACTATTTGCATAATGTGCATTAATTAATGCTTAAATATATTTTGAAGAGTTCAAGCTAGAGAGACCAAAACTAATTTTACTTCACATGGTTTGGCTTTCCCAACTTCAAAATTGTAAACTTACTGGCAAGAACCCCACATTTACATCTGTCAATGTCTTTTCTACTATTAATTTATTTACATCTTAAGATACAATAGCAATTTACCTACTCTGGATTAAGAATTTACCTATCTAGAGACAGGATTGCTGCCGGTAATCGCTCTAAATCTACTTTCAGGGGAGTGCAGAGTAAGGAGTGGTTTTCAACTGTAACAGTTGATGTGGCAGGACACAAGCGTAGGGATAACGGAGGACATTTAATAAAAGAACTTGTACCAAAGGAAACACTACAAACAAGACAGGTCAGAACAACTGAAACATAAAACAAACGCCAAACAAAGACTGACAAGACTGAGAAAGGAGGACCTTAAGTAGGAACAGTAGTGATTAGGGAAACAGGTGAGGGTAAAAAACAAAAATCAAGTGTCCGTGGTCCAAACGAGGGAGAGAGGGCATTGGGTTTTGCCGTGCCTGGACATGACATCAACAAAACTTCAAAACTTTGACAGGCTGCACCAACATGCCACATACTTTGCCTTTGGAAAGTATTCAGACGCCTTAACTTTCTCCAAATTTTTTTGCGTTATAGACTTAGTTTATACAAATCTTACATAATTTTTGTTTGCCATCAATCTACACATAATATCCATTAATGACAAAACAAAAACAAAAAAGTAGAATGTTTTGTCATTTTACTGACAAAACCCCCCTGAAATATCTAATTCATTTAAGTATTCAGACCATTTATTCAGTACTTTGTAGAACTGCCTATGACAGCGATCACAGCTTAGTCTTCTTGATTATTTCTCTACCAGCTTTGCAGACCAGGATTTGGGTAGTTTCTCCACTTATTCCTTGCAGATTCTCTCAAGCTCTGTCAGTATGGATAGGGACGTTTTGTGAACTGCGATCTTCACAATACATTTCAAATACTTTTGGATGATACTGTATGAATACGCGCAATACTAAAAAAATGCTAATATAGGTCTCTCGACTTTATGCCAGAAATATAGGTCCTTGGATTTGTGCCAGAAATGCTAGCATTTAGAAACAATGCCGGGGAAACTACATCAGAGCATGTATTCCTGTCATACTTCTTTCTTAGACTGTTTGCAGGGTAGGGACACCAATGTACCAATTTGGGTGAACTATCCCTTTAAGTGCCATTTGGCAAACACCAGACAGCATGTCATATGCCTTTTAGTCAGGTGTGGCTTTCGTCCAGCCACTACCATAAAGGCCTGATTGATGGAGAGCTGCAAAGATGGATGTCCTTTTGGCAGATTCTCCAATCTCTGAAAAGAAACTCTGAAGCTTTGGTAGAATGGCCATTGGGTTCTTTGTCACCTCCCTGACCAAGGCAATTCTTTACCTTTCACTTAGTTTGGCCGGACGGAGCCATCACAATGATGGAGCCTACTGTGGTTCCGGGAGCTTTAAATGCTTAAGCAATCTCTGAGGTCTTTAAAGAGTTCCTTGTCCCTAATGGCTTGGGTTTTGCTCTTACATAAACTTTGATTGATGGCAAACATTTTTTAATCAATTATAAATGACAAAGCTACATTTCCATAACACAACAAAATGTGGAGATGAGGTCTGAATACTTTCTGAAGGCACTCTCATTACATGTATTAATTTTCTTAAACTTGAAGTCGTCACACATACTCAACAACAATAGCTTAGAACATCGGACTATTAGAAATCAAATTTTTTAGTTTTTCGGAGAAAGATCAGGACTAGTGCAACCAAAATAGACAAATAGCATCAAATATCCTTCACCATATTACTGTAGATGTTGGGTTTTTGTGTTCACATGCATCTTTCCTAGATACCAAACCCACCACTGCTACGCATTTCTCATACTTTTTTGTTCATCTATATCATGGGTGCCAATAATTACAGACCCGACTGCAGATAAGGAAATGATTGACTAAGTGAGATGTGGAAAAGGAAGCGATGGATGAAAAGAGGGGACTGGAAATTGGACTGGGACTGAGTGGGCTCTATAGTACCCTCCTCCTTAATCCCACTTGATCCCAGTTAACCAGGCCAGGTGTTTTGGATTATCCCCCGCTTGCAGGGGGAAAAGCTTAACAAGGTTTACACAGGTTCCAATATCAACCCTTATCACAAGTCCTCCCTCTTCAGAGGCCCAGGGGACCGATCCCAGGGGAACACTGCCAGCAATTTGAACCGTGTTACCTTAGCATCTACTCTGGGAGCCATTACACTTAGCTTCCATGGGACTAACCAGAGAGGACAATGACATTAGAAAACACAAAGCCGTTTTTGGGAGAGGTGAGGTCTCATAAAACCTTAGAGAAGCATTTTCTTCCTGTCACAAATTAGTCTGCAGGGCCAACTACACATTTTTACACTGAGGAACAACAAGACTAATGTATTCATCTGCCATAGTTTGGTTAGACTCTCTGTCCCCATCCCAAGCCAAGCGGACTAATGGATCACAGTAAGATATTTTTCTCTGTCTTACGGCAAGTCCCAAAGGCTCATAGCTGTTCATTTCTCCTTATTGATTTATATAAATTGGTAACAAAGGGAATCCTCTGGAATAGAAACACAGGCTTTCTCTCCTCACTGATTATACACAAGAATAAAGGAACAACCATCATTTGTAAATGTTCTACAATAGTCGAGCAAACAACATTCCACATAAAAACTAATTAATATCTTAATCTGGTTTAATGGATTCAAAACACTATGGTGACATATTTATTACACAAGAGTAGACATGACTATGCAAGGACTTATTAGACCATGGTCAAAACCAAAAAGACAAGTAAAGACAATGAGAAAACAAAAACAAACATAGGAGTTACATAAAACTGGACAAACAAAAATTACATTGCACTTTCTCACACCCTCATGTATTTACCAAACCACGGCATATCCATGTTTGTTGGTGTTTTGTTTGTTGCTGAAAGATGCTAACACCAATATTAAAATATGATTTGTCCAAATAACCAGTGAAAAAACACAAACACTGCACATTCCACATTACCTGTTATGTCCACAATAATATGGGTTGGAATTTCTCTCAAATATTTTTTTCTATTCAGTATAAACTTCCAGTATGATATTGATTGATATTTTTGTCATGGCCCTCTTAATGTTTTTGATGAAAAAAATGTAAACATGAAAAATACTATATGTGTTGAGTCAACACACCTAAGGAATAATAGTGTCCTCTGAAATTATCGGGACAGAGAAGCATTTTGTCCTGTTTTCTGCTTTTTTTGCTTTTGGATTCTGAAAGACCAAAGAGGTGTCAATGACAGTCAAGGAAGCAATTATGAGGTGAAGAATTTGGAGGAAAAAAATCTGGAAAAAGGCTAAAACCATTAAAAAGATGAAAAGTAAGGGTTACTCTTTCAGTAAGACGGAAATGTAATTGCTTCAGCCAGAAAACAATTAGCGGTTCAACATAAGATAAGAGTTAAACATGAGATTATTAGAGAAGACACAGATCACAGCACCAAGATGTCGCACAACGTCGTACTTGAATTACCTTGCTGGATTTGCTTCTCTGAGGACAATATACAGTGGATATAAAAAGTTTACATACCCCTGTTAAAATGCCAGGTTCTTGTGATGTAAAAGAATGAGACAAAGATAAATCATGTCAGAACATTTGCACCTTTAATGTGACCTATAACGTGAACAATTCAATTGAAAAACAAACTGAAATCTTTGAGGGGGAAAAATACAAAATAAAAAACTCACAATAACCTGGTTGCATAAGCGTGCACACCCTTAAACTAATACTTTGTTGAAGCGCCTTTTGATTTTATTACAGCACTCAGTCTTTTTGGGTAGGAGTCTATTAGCATGGCACATCTTGACGTGGCAATATTCTTTGCAAAAGCGCTCCAAATCTGTCAGATTGCGAGGACATCTCCTGTGCACAGCCCTCTTCACATCACCCCACAGATGTTCAATTGGATTCAGGTCTGGGCTCTGGCTGGGCCATTCCAAAACGTTAATCTTCTTCTGGTGAAGCCATGCTTTTGTGGATTTGGATGTGTGCTTTGGGTCGTCGTGCTGAAAGGTGAACTTCCTCTTCATCTTCAAATTTCTAACGGACGCCTGAAGGTTTTGTGCCAACATTACCTGGTATTTGGAACTGTTCATAATTCCCTCCACTCTGACTAAGGCCCCGGTTCCAGCTGAAGAAAAACAGCCCCAAAGCATGATGCTGCTACCACCATGCTTCACTGTGGGTATGGTGTTCTTTGGGTGATGTGCAGTGTGGTTTTTGCGCCAAACATACCTTTTGGAATTATGGCCAAAAAGTTCAACCTTGGATTCATCAGACCATAACACATTTTCCCACGTGCTTTTGGGGGACTTGATGTTTATTTGTGCAAACTTCAGCTGGGCTTGGATGTTTTTCTTTGTAAGAAAAGGCTTCCGTCGTGCCACCCTACCCCATAGCCCATTCATATGAAGAATATGGGAGATTGTTGTCACATGTAGCACACAGCCAGTACTTGCCAGAAATTCCTGCAGTTCCTTTAATGTTGCTGTAGGCCTCTTAGAAGCCTCCCTGATCAGTTTTCTTCTCGTCTTTTCATCAATTTTGGAGGGACGTCCAGTTCTTGGTAATGTCTCTGTTGTGCCATATTTTCTCCACTTGATGATGACTGTCTTCACTGTGTTCCATGGTATATCTAATGCTTTGGACATTCTTTTGTACCCTTCTCCTGACTGATATCTTTCAACAATGAGCTCCCTCTGATGCTTTGGAAGCTATCTGTGGACCATGGCTTTTGCCATGAAATGCAACTAAGAAAATGTCAGGAAAATCCTACTAGAACAGCTGAACTTTATTTGTGATTAATCAGAGTCACTTTCATTGATGGCAGGTGTGTAATGACCTCTATTTAACATGTGTTTGAATGTGATTGGTTAATTCTGAACACAGCCACATCCCCAGTTGTAAGAGGGTGTGCACACTTATGCTACCAGGTTATTGTAAGGTTTTTATTTTTCATTTTTCCCCCTCGAAGATTTCAGTTTGTTTTTCAGTTGAATTGTTCACATTATAGGTCACATTAAAAGTGGAAAAAGTTCTGACGATTTATCTCTATCTCATTCTTTTACATCACAAAAACATGGCATTTTCACAGGGGTGTGTAGACTTTTTATATCCACTGTATATCCTCAACCAGGCCCCTATTGTAAATGTTACTGTATGTAGCAGTAGTAATACAGAAAAAAAGTCTAACTTTGAACAAAATAACTGAATTCCGAGCCAACAAAGCCAAAACTCGTCGTGTCCCTGAGCAAGGCAGTAATTACTAACTGCTTCCAGGGCCTTTGTTGTTGCAGTTCTTTGGAACCTCTCCATTAAAGAGTGATTGGACTAAATGCAGAAACCAAATTTTGGTTAGGCAGTGTGCGGATATTTCCTTTTCCTAAACGAGCTAAGAGGCCAATATCATATTCATAAAAATGAATTTTTACATATTAGAAGCTGCTGGCATCTGTACAGCCAGAATCGTAAAAGTTAGCAAGACTAAAACAACTTTAAAGTGTGGCCTTGGTCCATATACTTGAAAATAACTTTGAACTGGTCATATTTTTAACACTACAGCTTTATTTTCCTTAAATCAGAATGTCCATATATAGCCCATAAATCTTAGCGATTTGGGAGAATTGCAGGGTAACTAATTTAACAATTTAAGCTATAAACGCCATTCTAACAAAACATTTTGCAGAACAGTATAGAATTGGTTCCTTTTATCTAATCAATAGGCAGTTATCACAGCCAGTCAGAACACTGGCAGGTAAGTAATACAGTAAAACATTGTAACTCTGTTATTATTGTAGACATATTATCAACATTTTTTGAAAGGACAATGCAACAATTCTAAAAAATCTCCACAGAAAAAAAGTTGGATCCATCACTGCACTTGAACTACTGTAGTAAAGCCACTTTAACGTTACAGACTCACTCTATGCTATTTTTAGTTTAATTACTATAATATATTTAACATTTGCATAAAAGCTTCCTAGACTATAAGGCAACATTTTTATTCAACACTGCTCTTTTCAGCTAAATATACAAACACCAAGTCAACTTTTGACATACTGACTAAACTTAGATGGCGTCAACACAGCTTGTTGTTACCATTACTATTTCATTATGTGGAACACTTGTTTTAACCCTATTTATTTCTATAGCAGAATGCAGGCTTCAAAATGTTTACAGGGTATTTAATATGAAATTACATAGTACATGCTATGACAGACCGGTTTTCACTCGTGAGTGCTACTTTCAGAACTAGTTGCTGAATTTATGTAAAATGGAGAACATCATGAAAGGTCTGGGGCTATAGAATTGTAGTATGTCTAATAAATCACTCGCACTACACAGTTGACAATTTAGCGTTATTTTGACCTCGTAGTGTGAATATATATTATTATTATAACTGGAAAGTCACATTTTAACTGCACTGGGCTTTTAAATAATGGTTGCAATATATAATTAAAATCGCATTCTAGAAAACAACCTCAATGAGCAGGGGACATTTCTCAATGTTCTATTTGTTCTTGTATCTCCAATCTTACTGCCAATGCCAGCAAAAATCAACATCCTCAACAGTACCTATATCTGCAAACCCAGCCATCTCAAGCAAGCATAATTCACAACGCACAAGAGTGTGTGGGGAACTAACTTTTAAGCCAAGCCTACACAAACTAATCTTCTAACTACATTGGCTGAAGCCAAGCTCAACATTTCAACAAGCACTGCCATACGTTATACAGATTTGTATATGTCCCCAGATCTGGGCAACACTATTCCCTAACACTGAACACCCCTCTCCTTAACACTTAAAAACAGGGAAGAGCAACGCTCAGTGTTTGCTGTGCGAGGCCAAGGCTCTCCAACCTAAACATTTGTGCAATCAATCCAGATAATATTATCCTTTATTTTGCTCCAAATATATACCAATGTATGTAGCTTTCACTTTGATAAACCCCTATAGACCCCTAAACCCCTGATACATGTCTGACTACCATGAAACAAGCACAACATTGCTAGATCTAAGTGTTCTTGATGATGACGGCAATTTGTCCCCTCATTATCAAAAACAAGAGAGGAAAGTGGGTAATTATGCCAACACTGTGAGCTCATTAGCTGTCAGATTAGGTCAGGGTTGAGAGTAATATATGTCTTTTTTTAATCTACTTCAGTTAATTTCTTGTTTCCATAAACTGTCCTTTTTGAAACGTCTCATAAAAACGTCCGGTTAGTCACTCAAATGCCAGGAGCAGTTCAATAAAGTGGCACTTAACGCAAAAATAGAATCTTAGCCATTTAAACAGAACAAATGTCATATGCTGGGTTGGTTGTTAGGATAAAAAGGCACCAGTCTGGGGCATGGGGTGCATTCTCTCCAACACATGCACGACAAAAGCTGAAAATGTGCTGGAGTTGTTAGAAATCCAAAAGGCAATTTTTCCAGTAAAAATAAACATGTCAGAATCAATAGGTCCTACGGTTCAGTCCAGAGGACATTCCTCTGAACATTTAAAAACAAAGTTGCAGAATGCATTCAGTAACGCTGCCCTCCTAATTGACTCAGCTTCAGATGAAAAGCTTTGCTTTTTCAGGCCGTCCGTGTATTTTGCTTTTTTTGTTTGCCACTGATGTATCAAAGTTGTTGGGAACAAGTTAAGGCAGCAGAGGTTGAAGTCAGTGATTTGAGACAGGGATGAATAAACAAAGTCAAAACAACAAAACGAAAGAATTTTTTAGGGGAGAAATGTTTAGACATTTACCCAATTCTCTCAGTGGAATGAATGTGTGTCCTTCTTAATTGTTGCTGTTGCTTCAGTTCTCATGCAGAAAAAGCAGTTTAGTGTTTAGCCCAGAAATACATAATTTTTTTGCCCAATCTTCTGAAATCTCAGGGCTGGATATCCGAGGAAGACTTGTAGGCTAGAGAACTTTGAATAGTAACCCTGTAATAAGGTACATAATTTAAAGTGTAGTCTCTCCCCTTTAGAGTTGGGCTGGGGTAGCTGGTTGCTTTTAATTCCATGGTTTAGGCTTTTAATATCTTTAGCCTATCAATCAGAATCTGTGCCTTTGGATGCCCTTGTTTTAACTGAACAAAATGTGGCCTGAAGTTCAGAAAGGGAAATAGCTAGTTGATTAAATGAAGCTGATAAGCGCCTTGATTTAACAGTTTTATTCAGACATTGTGCAGGAATTCTAAGAGGTTACGATATCTATTCTTTGATATAACCCAATTTGGGGCTCTTGGTGTAGGCTACGTGTTGGCTTGATAACATCATGTATTATTATTGGTATTAACTTAACTAGTTAGACAGCTATGCAACAATGAGGAAGATAAACTTCGATTAAATGTTTAGAGCCTCGCTGGCTTAGTTTTGCAAACTTTCTACTGCTATCTGATAGCTAAATCACTAGTGATTCTGTTCTGGGCATAAATGACACATATTATTGCATTTTTATGTTAAGTTTGTAGTTAGTTACACTTTTTGAGTCTCAGCAAAATCACTGACAGCCTGGTAGTGTTGGCTAATATTTGTCGATGTTGAAATATGAACAGTTCTCGTTCTTGTTACACCGCTTGCTCAACCAGGAATTGTATACCAGAATCCTTATGTGTCAGAAGGAATGCACTCGCTGGCCTTTTAGATCACTGAGCTCACATGCGCCCAAGCTGCCACAAGGAGTTGCTAGAACATGATGAGACAAGACAGACATATTCCATTACTAACCCACCAAACACAGACATTGCTGGCCAATTGCGCAGCCTTTTACCACTGCACTTTTCATGGGCCCCTTCACTGTGCTATATAGAATGCAAGCATGACTTATGCTGGTGACTTATGCTGGTAAACAGCCTGTCCTGACAGCTATCAACACAGAGTTGATTTTTTACTTACCCCGTCCTCACTTGGTTCACCCAAGTTTGCCTTCTGCGACAGGACCTCAAAGTCACAATGCGAAGAACGTAGTGTGTAAAGAATTACTGCTCCATTCATACTAAGCTGGAGCCAATACATTACGGTTATGATCACTTGGCCCATTTTGGACTGCAATTGGGCATGTCTCTTACATAAAAACGTCTGCATATAATTCAAGAAATGGTCAAATTGTCAGTGTTCAAACCTGGTCTGAATGGAGTATGTGAATGCCAACACAGATATACGTCAAATAGATTTTTTGGATATTGGGCGAATAACAACCGTCCAACTGCCTGAGTCCAATGTAGCTATGTTTTAATGCACTTCCCACATGTGAGTCAGAGACAGCTGCAATAAGGGCTGTTGGTGGTAGAGGTGAGATGTTGTCAGAGGTGCTTTCCCCTGATTTATGGGCAGGTCCAGGAATAAGCGGCATATTTAGCTGGGCCAGTCGTCTGATGGGAAGGGGGGGGTGAGTGGGAATAGGGCTGAGGGGAGAGGGAGAGTGAGTGTGTGGGAGACATGCCGGACCCAAGGTGTACAGTTCAAACACAGGGCAATGTTTACTTTGTGTGTTGAGACCCTCCCTGTTTGCTTGAGCCCCCTAGACCGCCCTCTGCCCTATCCAGGCCCATCCCCCTTCTTCCTCACGCCACAGAAATATACTGCACAACACTGGGACACCCTAGGGCAAACCTATGGCAGAACAGAATGACACACTGGGGTTAAGGCAAACATTACAGTAAAGTAACCAGGCCAGTGTAGGCTGAACAATACATCAGAACAAATCAAATCAGTTCAACAGGAATGTCAGGTCTGAGACTAAAATGTTGAATCCAAAACCATTTGAGTCGTACAGTAAAACACTTCAGGTCATAGTAGTTTGAGGGACATCAATACAATAAACAGGATGGCTCACTCAAGACAAATAATAACTAAGACAGTATTGATGGGACTTGGGGGGAGAACACAACCCGTACATCAACATGTCTTCTGATCTACACTAATAGTTGTCCCCTGACCCCTAATGAGAGAGAAAAAAAAGGGAGGAGGAGGATTCGTCATGTCCAACAGAATTGGAGAAGTGAGGGTGTGAAGGTGAGTCCTGACAGGCTGTCACAGCGGCACATATAGCACACAGTAGCTCACAGCACATCGCTCACAGAACATAGCTCACAGCAGGTCACAGCTCACAGCAGATCACAGCTCACAGCAGCTCACATCCCGCAGATTACAGCACAGTTTACACAGCTCAATGCACAGCTCATAGCAGCATTATGCACACGGATTATTGCAGCGTAGGGTACATAGCACTTAGCAGCACACAGAGATAGGTTTTCAGCAGCTCACAGCTCGTCTCATGGGTTATTAGGCCGACTAGGGCATGAGACTGGTGGTCCAAAAAAAGGTTTGATGAAATGCAGACGTCAACATTAGTGCACATTTTTTAGTCCTCCCCCGCTCCCACCCAAATCCCCTCCAGCTAATGAAGGGATACACTGTTTGACGTCCGGCAAAGCTTTTAAAAGTTGTGAATAAAAATATCAACTGCTTCCATTTGAGCTATTTACAGCTATCCTTCACACACTTTAAGGGCCTGATTCCAACTTAAAAATGTACGGCTCCTATGAACACTATTTCTAACCACGTCAAAGTATCTGGTATTCAGACTTTATTTATATGGTATACATTATACAGGTGTGAAACAGGCTATGCAGGTGTGATTCCCTTGTGCCCTTCGAACATATGTCATTAAACCACTGTACAGCTGGCAGCAAAATACTTTCTGATGGTCAATACTATCTGCTGCAATGATTATTTGACTAATTCAACTTATTCGACTGGTATAATCCGTATAACCTCTGTTTCTGCCATTGATTAGTCACTTACAGTGAGGGAAAGAAGTATTTGATCCCCTGCTGATTTTGTACGTTTGCCCACTGACAAAGAATTTATCAGTCTATAATTTTAATGGTAGGTTTATTCGAACAGTGAGAGACAGAATAACAGCAAAAAAATCCAGAAAAACACATGTCAAAAATGTTATAAATTGATTTGCATTTTAATGAGTGAAATAAGTATTCGACCCCTCTGCAAAACATGACTTAGTACTTGGTGGCAAAACCCTTGTTGGCAATCACAGAGGTCAGACGTTTCTTGTAGTTGGCCACCAGGTTTGCACATATCTCAGGAGGGATTTTGTCCCACTCCTCTTTGCAGATCTTCTCCAAGTCATTAAGGTTTCGAGGCTGATGTTTGGCAGCTCGAACCTTCAGCTCCCTCCACAGATTTTCTATGGGATTAAGGTCTGGAGACTGGCTAGGCCACTCCAGGACCTTAATGTGCTTCTTCTTGAGCCACTCCTTTGTTGCCTTGGCTGTGTGTTTTGGGTCATTGTCATGCTGGAATACCCATCCACGATCCATTTTCAATGCCCTGGCTGAGGGAAGGAGGTTCTCACCAAAGATTTGACGGTACATGGCCCCGTCCATCGTCCCTTTGATGCAATGAAGCTGTCCTGTCCCCTTAGCAGAAAAACACACCCAAAGCATAATGTTTCCACCTCCATGTTTGACGGTGGGGATGGTGTTCTTGGGGTCATAAGCAGCATTCCTCCTCCTCCAAACACGGCGAGTTGAGTTGATGCCAAAGAGCTCGAGTTTGGTCTCATCTGACCACAACAGTTTCACCCAGTTCTCCTCTGAATCATTCAGATGTTCATTGGCAAACTTCAGATGGGCCTGTACATGTGCTTTGTCGAGCAGGGGGACCTTGCGGGCGCTGCAGGATTTCAGTCCTTCACGGCGTAGTGTGGTACCAATTGTTTTCTTGGTGACTATGGTCCCAGCTGCCTTGAGATCATTGACAAGATCCTGCCGTGTAGTTCTGGGCTGATTCCTCACCGTTTTCATGATCATTGCAACTCCACGAGGTGAGATCTTGCATGGAGCCCCAGACCGAGGGAGATTGACAGTTCTTTTGTGTTTCTTCCATTTGCGAGTAATCACACCAACTGTTGTCACCTTCTCACCAAGCTGCTTGGCGATGGTATTGCAGCCCATTCAAGCCTTGTGTAGGTCTAAAATCTTGTCCCTGACATCCTTGGACAGCTCTTTGGTCTTGGA